>BQNB010045386.1:0-44307 GCA_026074375.1 Tanacetum coccineum
CAAACCAATGATTATAAAGTGTTTGTGATTTTGATTTTGATTATAAAGTTTTGAATCGGATAGTGTTTGTGATTTTGATTTTGATTATAAAGTTCTGAATCGAGCAGATAGTGTTTATAGAATTGGATAATTAATTGGGGAAAAAGTGTTGAAGATGTGAATGAGGAAAAAGTGACACCTATGTAGATAATATTGTCCACGCCTTTTAGCGTGAACTTTTGTTTTTTTTTTTATATATATATGGAAAATATTGTCCACGCCTTTTAGCGTGAATTAATATTATGTACACACGTATTGGTGTGGTAATTTTATACACGCCTATGACCGTGGAAACATTGTTCACACTTCTTAAACCGTGGCAAAATAAGCGTGAAGATTGTCACTATTTGTTGTAGTGTATTGTCTTTTATGAATTCCAAAATTGTTTTTTATGGTTATTCCGGTTCTATCAATAATTCTGATGGCTGGTCAGGGTTGTGATAGATGTTTGGCAATTATTTTAACGGCGAACTTAGATTTTGGAATATACTCTTTACTCCAGCTACCGAAAGTGCATGATATAAATAAAACACAATTACTCAAATGTTTTTTTGTCATCTCTTATAACAACTGTTAGATTCAATAAACATTGGTATAAAAGTTTTGTTTTATTTCAAGGTAGCAGACACTTGCTGTAACTGGAGTTGAGAGTGTATGCCGGAATGCTAGTTAGCCGTTTAAGTTTTTGCCAAAACCCTTGTGGAATGTCATACTTGTTAACAAAATTTATGACAGAATCTGAATTAATTGGCCAGAAATTTTGTTGCTACTCATATTAGCCATGCATATGTATCTTTGGAAACCTATTTTGTCATCTAAATGATCTCTTAAGACATGGCCAAAGTACCAAAGGACTTTGCTTTTGTTACTCCTCAAATACAAATATGTTTTTGCTTCTATCTTCCCACCATTTGTCCGGACAAAAACCCATACAGGTTATCGAAGTTGTTAACCTAAACATTGGGTGTCATTTTTCCTTTTAATTTTAACCTATATTCATTAGAGTACATATTATATTGTATATTCAGTGTAATCGGCCCATTAGCCCGAGCCCAGTTTGTATAGCTTCTAGGGCAACACATAGTCTAGAAGGTTCCTTTGTATATAGGTCCATTGTTATCAATAATAGTCGAGCAATCAATCATAATCTTACATGGTATCACAGCCAATATCGATCCACTCCTAGAAAATCTCATCTCAGTTGTCCCCTCCCCTATTCTTTCTCTAACTCACGTCATTAATCTTTTCACCAAATCAAAAAAAAAGGTACTGTTCACCGTGTCACTATTTACGACGTTACTGTTCATCGAGGGTTACTGTTCATCGAAAAAAAAGATTATTCTTATGGCTTCTCATGATCAGCAATGGTATATGGATACTGGTGCAATTTCTTACCTTTCATCTCACACCGGTAACCTTCAAACCTCTTCTCTTAATCGTAATTTTCATTCAGTTATTGTCGGAAATGGATCATCTACACCTGTCACTGTAACAACCCGAGTTTCAGGTCAACGTCTATCCCAAGCTACGATAACTATTTTTGCTACGTAATTAATTATAGTCGTTTATGCTATATAAGGTTTGTTGAAAATTTCAATTTATAGGGTAATTTTAAGCCGTGATTGAGTTTCTATTTGTTTTTAGCGTTTAAGAAAGTCAGAAAAATTTATATTGTTGCTCCGAGAGCGTGATTATGTTATTTTTGTATTTTACGGCGTTTCCTCGAGTTTTTGTAAAAACCGTGTTTAAAGGTCGTGTTTTACGTGGTTTAACGTTTTATTAAACATTTTAAAGTAAAATTAGTGGGACGGATTTAAAATATTTACTAACGTGGTGTAACCCGAGTCTTTGGCCAATTTTATTAACGAGATAAATGCTTTGTACTAGTTTTAAAAGGACTTAAGGATGGAAGGACTAGAATTGCCAAATTGCTAAACTTATTTTCTATAAATAGGACACATATACACACACTTATAATTTTTACCAAAATTGTTTTCTCTTCCTCCTCCCTAGCTCCACGAACCAGCCACCCTTCACCACCACTTTCTGATCAAATCTACGACATGCAATTAAATCCATTTACATATTATTAATCTTTGTTTTAAGAGCTACAAATCTCAATATTAAAATCCTTCACATTGGAGAGAACAACGAAAGACCTTCTATGGATACACAAGAGGCCTGCAATCAAGTGGTGATGTATACTCAACTAAACATATACTGGCAGTCACTCATGTCACGGTAATGAGGAAACATGGATATGGGTACTTAGAAGAGATTGTAGTGAGAAGAGCAGATAACGAATTATACAGATTCAAGGATGATGACTTTCCACGTCTTCGGATCAATGATATCGAGGATATGTTACTTCTTGTGGTTCAGAATCAGCTCATAAATCTGTCAGGGGATGATGTTGCTGACTTCGCAATTGCATTAAGAATGTTCACAAGAAGCCTAGTTATTTAGAAGCGAGTCGAAGATCTTCAACTTGGAGTTAAAAGTTATCAAAAACAGATCAACATCACCAAGCCTGATCCTATAAGACCAGATCTCAGAAAAAGGCACCCTTACACTCCATATAAAGAACCTCAAGGATTCATTTATGTCGACAACGAATATAAGAACAGGTTGATGCGATCCAACGAACTCTACAAGTTCAGTGATGGCACGTTAACAAGGCTTCATTCCTCGCTCAAAGACATTACCAAGAATATTAACAGGGAATACTTGCCGAAGAGAAGATGGAGTACATTGGAGAAGAAAAGAGCTCATTGCATGATCAAGGACATCAACAAGCTACTAAAGGAAAGAGATGATGAGGAGTTTGGAGAAATTTGTTAGTGGAAGACCATACGGAACTGACCTCAGACTCCTTCAACGAACAATATGACTTCGTCATATTGTGTTCATATCTCAAAGGTCATTTCGTATATCATAAACTTGTGAATTTGTATATAAGTAGTGTAGACTTATGGTAACAATAAGGTGTGATCGAGTATAAAATTTTCAAGAATTTCTTAGTAAATTCAAAAAATTTCAAATTATTATACTCAACACAGTCTTATATACCCTCAAAACATGAGGGGGAGCATTAAAATGTTCCTTTTAGTGATTATGAACATTTAATAAATTGATATCTAAAATATCAAGGGATTAACATTTTAGATAAGGGGAGAAAATGTGATTAAACTGAATCTAAATTGTATTGACATGTAATCATATAAAATAGACCAAAGCACTCAACACTTAGCAATGTACTAACGATTACGGTGCACATATTAAGGGGGAGATTTTAGTGATGATGAAAAACTCTCAAAGTGTAAATCTTTTGATATTTATATCAAACACTTTGATTGAACTTTTCAATGATTTTGGTTTTGATTATGATGGAATACCCTAAAGACCGACCATGTACTTAAATTTATAGAGTTATAAGGTGGTTAGGCATAGGTATTCAAATCTCATGATCCAACCAGAACCGGAGGGATCTACCCAGGGATATCCACTAGATAGTGTAGAAGTCCTTAGGTATGATACAAAAGGAAAAAAAGTGAGAATCGGGAATTCTGCCAACTGAGATGGAGCTAACACTAGAACAAACCCAACAAGGTGTTAGTTATGAAGTCTCAGTAAGCATTGAAGGGGTTGAAGAATGAAAAAGAAATGTAAGGATAAAAAAGAAAGAAGCCCTCCATACACTTAGGCAGAAACCGGGTCAATACATAATCTGTCGGAAACACTAAGTTGTTGTCTGACATTGAAGACAGTCATGGACCTAGTGACGTTATGCACAACCCTTCCTAGCCACTCAAAGTCTCTCAACAGACTCTTGTTTCATTTCTCATAGAGATTACATGCATTTCTATCAACTTTCTCACTCCGAGTTAGTTGGTATTGAAAAAGTGGCAGTCTGCTTCAGCCTCCGATCCCAAAAAAAAACAAAGTGCAACTTATTGAGTCAAGACCGAAAAGAGATCATCTTAAATCATCATGTAGTGACACTTTGATCAAATCATGCTTGCTATGTCACACAATGTGAATAACAAGTTAACATATTAAGAGTCCTACGCATTATCCTTGTGATTTTTGCCAGAACATCCGAGTGATTTCATTCACTATGAAGATGGAAATCCTGCTTGAGCCAACACAACAAGCTCATGTAGGATTGACTTTCTGCGATTCTATGTGAATCAAACTTGTGACAACTAGAAAGAAACGATGGTGCGATTCTATAAGAATCAAACTTGTTCCAGGTTATGAATTGAACGATTTGCCTAGATGAATTTTTGAAATGATTAACACTCTCGATGTGTCACAAAAACACTTTAGCAAGTGACACGTCGATTGATTTTCAAATCAATTTTTTATTTCAATCGGTGAGATAGTAACTCGCTTGGTTCACTCTTATCGTGTTGTCTGCTTTGAGACGTTCCGATAATGAGAACATGTTGAGTTTGATGAATCTGATACATATGTGATAGAAAGATTCGATACTACAGCTGGAAATCCTATCAAGAAGATTCTTCTTAAATTGAATCTATCTAATCACAGGTCGATCCTCATGGATTCGAAGGTTACTCCAACCAAACATGGGTGAATGACAAAGCCATATTTGTCCTCCTGCTTTATTGCTAACTGTTTTATTTCAGGAATATTTAAAGATGGTGATAGAGGTACCTAATTCTAGCTGACTCACAAGATTCATAGCCACATGCTCATACCCAACAGAAAAATATAAAGACATCATGAAAGCTCAAGTACATGTTTCAAGACTTCCCGCAACTCTGATACCATATGTTCCTTCTTGAAGCGACAAAGTGTTTAAAGGCTAAAGAAATTCAAGAAAAGATGCATTATTAAAGCCTTTTCAGATTGATCAAAACAAGAAAGGTATAGCATGTTCGTAAAATCCAGAAGTCCACAAGCTCACAGATGGAAAAGTTTACATGATGGTGAAACGAGATTTTGCTTGGTAAGATCTCAAGAGTTCCAAGATCACATTCCTCACATTCTAGTCAAGATAAAGAACAAGCTCACATCAAAAGTCAATGATCACTACATCAAATGATAAGTTAATGATCGAAGTTAAAGACTACGAGCTCAAGACCAAAGTGAAAGCATAGTATGCTAAGTGTTGATAAAATATAATGCCTAAAAACATTAATAATATTTTTTCACATCTTTACGTTTTGATAATCAACAAAATAAAAAAAGTTCAAAACTAAAATTAAACGTAAAACAAGTAATTTGTCAGTAAATTCTCATTTCAAAATTTACATCACTTAAAGGAAAATAAACAAATGCTTGATGCATTTAATGATCAAAGAACACTTTTATAAAAATGGTTTACAACTTCTTATAAACATCACAAAACATTTTTTATACATTTAAAAAAATGTTTTATTCAAAATAAAACATTTTGAATTTTAAATTTTTAGGAACCAAAAAACCGGTCTAGAAATGGTCCAGTACACACCACCTAAATAATGGTGCGTCCCCTTAATTTTAAGGGGACGGCACCCTATTAGGGGGCCGGCCATAGACCCCGCTCCTTCTTTTTGTCCTATAAATACTAGACTATTCCCCAACATTTTTCTCACCTTTTGCACTCATTCTTTCTGCTTAAAACAGCCCACATATCCTCTCTAAAATCCTTTGATCATTTAATCATTTAGCTTTGTTTCCAAGTGATCCAAGCTCAATTCCTCAAGTGCAAGAGAAGAATACTTCCATCATCAAGTGAAGAAGTATTACACCTTAGTGTGCATAGCAATATGTGCATTCATCTAACATATTTGTAAAATCAATAGTATATCTTGTAGTTTGTGTGAAGTATCTAGATCTTGGTGATCTTGTAAGTATAGTTAGATCGTTGTGATCTTACCAAGTAGAGTTAGGTAGTTGTGATATAAGTAGTGTGGTGAAGTGAAGTTGTGAAGAAGTCGTGAAGTTATAAAGAAGTCGTGAAGTTCTAAAGAAGTCGTGAAGTTATGAAGAAGTTGTGAAGTTGTGAAGAAGTCGTGAAGTTGTAAAGTCATGAACAAGTCGTGAAGTTGTGTTGTGATAGATTGGTCTAGCTAAGTATAGAACTCGATCGTCTAGCTTAGTGTCTGAAATAATATAAGCAACGGTGTGTACGGTTTTCTCCGCCAGTAAGGGAGTTTGTATGATCAAGTAAGAAAAATCTTGATTTTGGGTGCTCGGTGGGAGTGAAGTAGGGCAACGAGTTGCTTCGTTAAATACCGAACCACTATAAATCCTCGCGATGGGTTTGATAGTTCATACTCTTATCTCTCTCTACTTTATATATTTACCAATGTTCAGATTGAGCAAGCATTGAAATCCACAAAAAGGACGAATCTAATGTTATACAAACATACATAAAACTAAAATTTAAAAAAGGCCGGGTAAACTATTCAACCCCCCCCCCCCCTTCTAGTTTTTCCATAATAGGTACCAGAGCAGTTTTGAACAATATTTATTAAAATAAATTTGTATTTTAAAAAACTTGAATGCGATCTATAGAAAAGGAAAAATATTATAGAAGGGCAATCTATTGCAAAGACCACCCACATATTTAGAAAGTTATGATTTGATTTATTGGAAAAATAAACTTCGCAACTGATGTGCAAAATCAAACAGATCTATTCATAGGCATGTATTAACCGAAGTGAGATTTACCTCCCATTAATTAAATCCTGAAACTAAAAAGGAAGAAATTGTAATAAATAACACAATACAAAATGATGCGACTAAAAAGAAACTTGCTAAAAATAATGAAGCCAAAATGGTAATTTATAATGCTTTACCACGTAAAGAATATGAAAGAATTTTTATGTGTCAAACCGCAAAGGAAATTTGGGATACTAGTAATCACTCATCAAAGTAAAAATCCAGTCAAAGCAAAAGTAACATAGATCTTCTTGTTCAACAATATGAACAATTCATGATTCCGAAAGAGGAATCAATAGATAATGGTTTTTGCTAAATTTAACACTATTATTACTAGTCTAAAAGCACTTGATGAAAGTTTTTTGCTAGCAAGAATTGTGTTATGAAGTTTTCTAGGCAATGCATCCTAAATGGCGCGCAAAAGTCACGGCAATTGAAGAATCAAAGAATCTAACAACTCTTTCACTTGACGAACTTATTGGAAATTTAAAAGTCTATGAAGAAGTAATTAAGAAAGACTCTGAAACCGTCAAAAACAAAAGAGAACAAAGTAGATATATTGCCTTGAAAGCCAAAAGAGATCTAGTGATGAGAAAGTTTCAACCCTCCGATAGTGAAGATGAAGAATACGCCATGGCCGTAAGAAACTTCAAGAAATTCTTCAAAAGACAAGGACGATTCGTAAAACAACCATATGAAGAAAGAAGAATCTTCCAAAGAAAATAAAGATGACAAAAATAAGACAAGTGAAAGAAAATGTTTCAAGTGTAGAGATCCAAATCATCTCATCGGAGAATGTCCGAAACAATTAAAATATCAAAATCAAAGGGCGTTCGTGGGAGGAGCTTGGAGTGATAGCGACGATGATGAAGAGGAGAAGACAAAGGACGAAAAGTGTCTTATGGCTAAAGATTCCAATGAGGTACTTTCCGAAACCGAATATTTTAGTGATGTATCAAACATCCCACTAGAGACAATGACATCATTAAATGAAAATAGTCGACTATGCAAACTAGGATCAAAAGTCATGGCATAAAAAATGAAAACCTCTAAAACAAGCTAAAATAAAAATTAGAAAATGATGTACTAGACTGTAAAAGATAAACTATCTATGCTAGAAAAAGGTAAATGAAGTAATTGAAGAATGGCAAATTATGTCATGCAACTTAAGTTTGAAAATGAGGAACTTAGAAAAGAAATATCTAGGCTAAATCAATTTAATGATAGTAGTCATTCACTTAAGAAAATAATAAGTTCTCAAAAACCTTCCGGAGATAAAACCGGTTTGGGATTTAATTTTACCAAATGATCACCTAGCGAAACCAAACAAGTAAAATTTGTAAGAGCTCAAGAAGTCGAGTCAAAAGAAAAATTGATGGAATCAAACCCAAACTCAAAACCAAAATTTATACTTATAAACAACACCAAAATACCTATTGCAAGTGATGATGAGGTAAAACATTTTTACAAACCTTCTTTAAAACCCGGAGTCGGATTTACTAAACCCACAATAAGGTCTAAAACACCTCCTCCGAGAAGAAAAGAAAATCCTCATCCTCGTTCCAAAACACCTCAACCTAGGAGAGACAATGGTAGACCAAATTACCTAACACTCATCACACAATGTGGAAATCATCTACAACCAACCAAATTTCCACACATGTGCAAGTTGCTCACCATGTATGTGCCAAAACCAAATGCAAAATAGATGTGTAAACAATAACTTTGGATACATGAAACGTTGGGGACCAAATGACTAAGTCATCACAATCTTTGAAGTGGTATGTTATCTACTAACATTCTTTGTCTACGGACTAAAGAATTCATGATAAGGTTCCCATGAACCCTTATCATTTACATTCTAAAGACATTAACGAAGACTATTCTAAAGTCTAAGGTACGTCTCACTTTTCATATTCGTAGAATATAGATTACAAGTAAATGTCTATGTGTTACTATCATAATGTAGTATAATTAGTTCTTAAAAATAATAGTGTAGTCTCTAGAAATACCATTTGTTGGTTTTCTAGCTTTGAAGAGATTAGTTCTTTATGAACGTACTCTTTTCCGTTTAGATTATAATCAAACGTCTACAAAAATGTAAATCTTCTATGACCACGTAGCAAACTCACGGAGATGAAGAAGAGCAAGCTAGTTGTTAACAATTAACATAGAAGTAGGATTAGTCACGCAACGATCATAGACACACTATGGATGAAACAAACTCCCTTCGACTTCAACGATCGTCTCGGATCCATGTCAACCATCGTCTACGTCCATCGGAATCAATTTTCTTTTTACATATTCTCAACTACGTCTTGCTATCTTATTATTTTCTCTATCCATTCTCGTCTTATCTCAAATCGAAATAAATTAAAATTTTTCTTATTTCGTAGAATTAATTCCTCCTCCTTGCGAAGAAAACTCATTTCTAATCGCCTCTCAAATTTGACGCTTTGAATTATCTCCTCCGAATAAATCAAAGAAATTTTTTAATTAAACAAAGGATTAATTAAAAAAATTGTCAATATTCATTCTCACAAAAACTGGCCAAAAATCGAATGAAATTTTTTTTTAGAGGGCGGCCCCCTTAAAATTAAGGGGACCGGCAGTGTTAATTGGGCGGCCCCCTTAATTATTTAAGGGGGCCGGCCACTGGAAAAATAAACACTCCCCATTTCAGACGATTTTTCTTATACCCAAACACCATTTTTCTCTTTTCTTCCTCCTCCACCTGCTGTGAACGAAACCCTCTCACCATAACCTTCAAAAATCATACCTCAAATCACCAAATTAACCAAAAATCACAAGAGGTAATCACTAAACAAAATCAATCAACAACATCTATTATAAGTTTTTCATCCATTCCTCTCATTTGAATTTCATCCAATTTTTGCTCTCAATCAAATTGGATGTTCTCATCTTTTCATATATTTTTTTATTTTTGTTTAGGATTTCCCATACCTATAATGATACCGTAGTATAGGAACACTACATTCATGATAGACATTAAATCAAAACACTAATTGAGTTACTCAAAATTTTTTTTGGTTCGAAATTCTCATAAATATACATAATATTTTTTAATCTTAAAACAAAGTATATACATTGTTGATTCATGCCAAAAAACATGTTAAGAACAACATTAATTTGTCCATCCATAAACAACATTTCTATATGTAATAATTTTTCCAAATCATAGAAAATGTATTATAAAAATAAAAATAAAGGGGTGTTTGGTTCGTTTCTTAGGATCAATTTTTAGAGTCGAAATAACCACCACCATAATTTTGTCACTTGTATAAACAGTTAATTAGCTTGTATAAGTCATCAAGATATATAATTCATATATATATTTGATATATTTGTGATTGGTATAAAATAAAAGGGGCGTTTGGCATAACCTTTTAAGACATAGCTTTTGAATAAAGAACAAACACTACTAACATTTTACAAGTTAAAAATAATAAACTTACTACTTGACAACTACGATTATACTTGAATGTATAGTTTTTTGACAAGCCAAAAACTAAGTTATGTTAATAAGGGAGCGTTTGGTTTATGATCTTGGTGTTGAAATATATAACTAATATATATTCTTCCACATACAAGAATTAAGTCCCAAAATAAATTAAAGTACAAGTATAGATCACTTCTTAGTTTTTTTATTTTTGGTCAAAGTAATCCTTGTCCCAACATTTGTCATTATACTAAATTCATTTTATTTTAGTATAATTTTTTTATTTTTTTTATTTTATGTTGTTGATAACTTGTTTAGGTGACAAAATGCCAAGAGCTACTTCCACCGATATATCCCTTACTAAATCCTACATCCCTAAAGTATCCAAAATCCCCAGCATCTCCCCTACCATTGCCAAATTCTACAAATCTATTGAAAATCGCAACATTCACAAAGGACGTGTTGTTAATCAAGCCTACTACAAATCCAACAACATCGAGCGTCTCTTCACAACCATTCGTTCGATTGTCTCTTTAAAATCAACGAACCGATGTTCTCCAAGATTCCAATTCTTGTTTCTATAGTCAAGTCACGGTTCAAACCGATGAATATGGTTATCTTGTCATCTCCTTTATGATTTAACATTAATTCATAACTCTCACTCTTGCCCAATTCGGTCAAATCCTCAAAATTCCTTACAACGGTCAAGCCGTGTTCACCAACGAGTGGGACCTTGGATCTCTTGAGTATTCTTAAGAAACCGAGGGACCATATTCCACTGACCTTCTAACTCCCGACGATATTCGTCGACTTCTTGAATTGGAACGTGTCATGATAGACCGTACCATTAAAAGTCAAACCGTCACCCTCACTCCAAATCAAATCCTCACTAAAGAACTAAGCCCCGACATGAAGCAATGGGAAGAACTCATTCGAGAGAATGTGTTTGGACTAGGAGGACATCAGGACCATCTCCCCGCTTGTCTTGCTCACATGTTGTATTGTGTTGTTGCCGAGGAACAATAAAATCTTGATTACTTCTTTGTCAAACGAATCGTATGTGCTAGAGCAAATCTAACCGCCAATCTTCTATATGGTATGTTCTTGACTCATCTTTATCATCACATCATGGAAGTATATCCTCATCTCGACAATGGCATTTATGACATTGTTGATCGAGTCATGCATCCTCTTGCTCTTAAACAAAATCAGAGACCTCGAAGTGATCATGGCAAGGCACGCCATTCCGTCTCATCCTCGTCTTCTCATCATTACGGCACGTCATCTCATCAACATGATGATGATGATGATGTCGAAACTTCTCGTGCAAGTACTCCATCTCCTACCACCTATCTTAACTCTCTTAATCCACTCAACTACCAAAACTACGAAATGCCTTCCGCTTCTGAACAAACCGATGAAACTCTCTTTGAACGACAAACCACCTTGCTCAACCAAACACAAAAAATGCATAAGGAGATGCACGGAGGATTCAAGTCATTTGGAAAGGCACTAAAAGGAGTGTTTAGCAAGAAGAAGAAATGAAGACATAGGAGTGGAGTAAACTAGATGGCTAAATGTAGTTTAAGACAATTTTTAACTTGATTATGTGTATGTTATTAATAACTTGTGTGATGACCATCTGATATATTCGGAAAGACTTATATGTTGGTTATCTTTTAGGTACTTATTTGCTATGATGCCTTAAACCTTTGGTTGTTTTATTAAATCAACTAGTTATGCTATTTTGGTTTCATGATTTAATGTGTTTATTATATGCTATAAGATTAAATATGCTTATAAAACTCTATAGGGCTTGCTGCAAATAAACCACCAAGACAAAAATACCCTCACAAAAATCCTGAGAAAAATAGTTTTTCTGTGAAAAATGGGACTAACAGTGGGCGGCCCCCTTAATTCACAATGGCCGGCCCCCTTAATTTTAAGGGGACCGCCCCCTATTTAAGGGGACCGCCCTTAGCCCTTCACGGGTAAAACAGTATTTTTCACTGCTTTTTGCCTTCTTATTACCTAGTTATCAGCTATCTTTACCCAAATGCTTTGAACACAATTGGAATTCCCTAAACTTATCCAAAATACATTCCATTTTCAAACAAATCTCTTCCCATAAATTCCCTCCAAATGCATAACACCAATTCACCATCTCCTTCACTCATCATCAACAACCATACACATTCAATGCCTCCACCTGGATCAGCTAAAATCCATTTCAAAGGTCTTCCAGAGAGACCAAAAATCACATCATTATACCACCAAAATAATTGTTGGGATTTAACCCAAGATTGACACAAAAAACTCTATCACCCAAACTTCCAAAATTCATCACCTAGTTGCTCCTAATGCAACCCTCCAAAACACTATGCAACATAAAAACCATCAACAAAAGACACATCTTTATCAATCAATTGATTACATACCCAAATCACCAACATCATCAACATCACCACTCACAAATAGTTACTTGAACCCATCAACATCTCCTCCTCTAAGAGTTTCTCCACTACCTCCAACTCAAGATAATGCATCAATGGACATCACTCTCACTCTTTCCCCCAAATACCCCACTTGATGTCCAATTTGATACTCCATCACCTTCACCACCTATCATTGCACATCCTATCCCTTGGAATTTCCTTGAAGCTCATGGTAACTCATGCCTTTGTTGTATCCACAACCGAACCCTCATTTTCGGGTTAAGTGATGAACTTGACTATATGTTTTCATATATTGAACACATGCTCTCACAACCACCAATCATCATCACACCACCTCTACCATCATCCCCAAACTAAACATGCTCTATGTTTAGTCTCTCAAATTATTGATCCTCTACCATTTTGCATGCAAGTCCTATGGAGCTTTACTAGTTATAGGATTTTTTTGTGTACTTTTAATTTCATGTATGTTAGCATGTTATTTTCCTTATGTATGCATGAGTGTGTTTCACACACTACTTTAACTTTAATGAATGATCATTGTTGGTTGTTTCTCATATTTTTCTTCCTTGCTACATGTTAGAAATATTTGTATTGTTCTAACCCATTTTGTAGCCAAGAAACCATAGCTCGATTCCTTGGTGCCCTTGAACGAGGGGGAGCACACATCAAGGGGGAGCATTTAATCCGTTGATTTTACTAGCAATCCTTGACGATGCCTTTTTGATTCTACAAAAAGGGGGAGAAATGACATAAAACTCACTAAATACTTGTTTAAAAATAATTTTACATTTAATGAGTTTAAATTTTATAATCATCAAAAAGGGGGAGATTGTTGATAAAATATAATGCCTAAAAACATTAATAATATTTTTTCACATCTTTACGTTTTGATAATCACAAAATATAAAAATGTTCAACGTAAAATTAAACGTAAACAAGTATTTAGTAGTAAATTCTCATTTCAACAAATGCTTGATGCATTTTATGATCAAAGGAAACTTTTATAAAATGTTGTAAACTTTTTATAAACATCACAAAACATTTTTTACATTTAAAAAAATGTTTTATTCAAAATAAACATTTTGAATTTTAAATTTCGGACCAAAAACGGCTAGAAATGTCCATAAACACTCCCCAAATAGGACAAAAAGAGCGTCCGAAATAAGGGGGGGGCCCCCTTAAATACATGGGCTGCCCCCTTAATTTTAAGGGGGCCGGCACCCTATTTAAGGGGGCCGGCCATAGATCCCGCTCCTTCTTTTTGTCCTATAAATACTGGACTATTCCCCAACATTTTTCTTACCTTTTGCACTCATTCTTTCTGCTTAAAACAGCCCACATATCCTCTCTAAAATCCTTTGATCATTTAATCATTTAGCTTTGTTTCCAAGTGATCCAAGCTCAATTCCTCAAGTGCAAGAGAAGAATACTTCCATCATCAAGTGAAGAAGTATTACACCTTAGTGTGCATAGCAATCTTGTTACATTCATATCACATATTTGTAAATCAATTGTATATCTTTTAGTTGTGTGTAGTAGCTAGATCTTTGGTGTATCTTTGTAAGTATAGTTAGATCATTTGTGATCTTACCAAGTAGAGTTAGGTAGTTGTGATATAAGTAGTGTGGTGAAGTGAAGTTGTGAAGTTGTGAAGAAGTCGTGAAGTTTTAAAGAAGTCGTGAAGTTGTGAAGAAGTTATGAAGTTGTGAAGAAGTCGTGAAGTTGTAAAGTCGTGAATAAGTCATGAAGTTGTGTTGTGATAGATTTGGTTATCGCTAAGAGTAGAACTCACATCTAGCTTAGTGTCGAAATTGATATAAGCAACGTTTGTACGTTTTCTCCGCATAATAGGAGTTTTGTTGACATAGTGAAGAAACTCTCGAGTTTTGGTGCTTCGTGGAGGGGAGATAGGGCGAAAGGTGCTATCGTGTAACCAAACCACTAAAAATCCTCTGTTGTGGTTGATGTTTCTTACTCTTATCTCTTGTCTTTACTTAATATTTAACATTTTTCATATTGTGCAAGCATTTGAAATTCATAAAAAGGTCGAATCTAAAGTTTTACAAACATACAAAAAGCTTAAATTTTAAAAAGCGGTAAACTATTCAACCCCCCCCCCCCCTTCTAGTTTTCCACACTAAGTTTAATTTTTTTGTAAATTGGAGTGACCTCCCTTAGGGGGAGATTGTGAGAAATACGGAAAAGTATCGGTCACTTCCAATATAAGTAGTCATAGCTCGTAGTAATTAGTAATGTTATGTTAGTAAGCTAACCGGGCCAAAGATACATAGTAAGCCCATAACACAAGCCCATGGCCGATTATGCTAGGCATATATAAACCCTCTCCACACATGGAGAGGGTGTTGGTTGTTCATTTCACACATTACACTAATCTAACATTATCCTTTTTTTCTTTCTCTCTCTAAGTGTTCATTCAACCATCTCTTTCCCTCTCTAAAACCTAAAGTGAATCCTTCCATTTATGTGTTAAGATATTCTACAGAGACTGGCACAAGTTTGGTGGAAACAAATGCCAATTCAATGCACAATAAACTTAAAAGAGGAGGATTAGAAGATAGAAAAGAGGAACAAGCCAAATGATAGAAAATTGTATTAGCCATATTAAATTCGGTTTAATGCTGGTTTGTTTGTTTTAGTGGAATGATTTACTTATCTTGAAGAGGCATATCATAATTCAGACTTAGGCGGGACATCATCCTAAGACCTAGACACGATTAATCTTGTCACAATTAAACGCATCCGCATAAAGCATCCTTTAGTTTAATTATAATCTATCTTATAGAATTAAAGCAGTGGTGATCCTGTTAAAATCCTAGCCCAACGGGACTTTACCCACTTATTGTTTGATGATGTTTTATATACTGGTAGTCCACTATTCCAATCTTTATAAGTAAATTAAGAGCATGATTGCTGAAACATAAACGGGTCACCTACCGGTCCAACTAAGCTCATAATTCAAAGACAAAAACAGAACGTTATTTGTGATCCTATTGGTCCAGACATATGAAATACAATATGGAGAGCTATCCCGCTATCTAGATTACTTGGTCCGTATCACTAAACCCAATTGAATGATAGGTCGCATATTCAAACACGATAAACAAGTATGATGTATAAACATAATTAAACCATCAAAGATAAATTAAGAAATTGATTTTTAAAACAAGACCAAACATAAAACTTATATTAAATGGCTAATACCCGAGGGTATTAGCCCGTTTATTTATTTTTTATTTTTTATATTATTAACCATTGTTAATTATATCAATCTAATCAAACAATTGAAATTGAACTATTAAGAAAGTAAGAATTACACGATGTCTTCTATGGATTCGTGATTGATGCTTGACCTTGGTGGCTGATCTTCTCTTCTAAAATTCATCTTTAGTAAGTATGGTATAAAGAATATGATATTGCACACTAAAAACTCATTTTTGAGTCTTATATTTATAGTTGCTGAAAAATACTCGATACGCTGTATCCAGTAAGGTCGATACGGCGTATTGGGCTAGATTCCTTAGAGTGCGCGCTACATTTGTAATAAATCTTTGATATCATTCCCAATTTACTTGATTTACTATATCCTTCGAATATTTATCTTCATGTGATATGGCGTAATGTAGACAGGAGTGAATACGTTGTAATGAGGAATTTGGTCAAACGCGTTTCTTTATGAGTTCTTGGTGCCGAACAACGTATCTCTTTAGTTGGATACGGGCGTATTTGGTGAAAATTCAGAATCTTCGAAAAGTCTTTGTTTAAGCTCCAATTACGGTCGCCTTTTAGCGTGTCTTCACAAAACACTCCTGAATTATTGCATTTAATCAAGTTTAATAAAAAAAAAAAAATAAAAAAAAAAAAAAAAAATAAATTAAAAAAAAAAAAAATAAAAAAAAAAAAATAAAAAAAAATAAAAAAAAAACGATTAAAGGTGATTAACAGTTCATGATAAGTCAGGCAATAGTGGTAAACGCTACTTAGGCAGCACGTAAACGGGGAATTTCTCACGTATAGTACTTGTGTGCAGTTTTAAAAGCAAGCAATGTTTCTCACCCCAAGTTATGAAACAATTATTCAAAACAATTAAAAGTGAGGCTATGAACTCACCTTGATTGGTGAATCGAAGAAGAATAGTCTAGAATAAAATCACACGATAACGAACGACGGTTCATGTGGACAACCTATGAAATGAAGGTTTGGTTTAATATCGGAGTAGCGCAGAAGTGCAGATAATGCATAAGCATATACTAGAGTACTTTTGTTAATATATTTCCAAAAATTAACGCTTGTGATCGTATAATAGTTAAAATGTTTTCGTAAGTAAAATGAGTAAATAATTGTACGTATATTAATATTATATACATATAAATGTCTAAGTAAAAATATATATATATATATATATATATTGTTCGGCACATTAATAAATTCCCATATATCTAGTTTTATCATGTGCGTTTTCTAATATTTACTAAGTATAATAATTTGTAAAAATTTCGGCATGACCCGTTCGTGTTTACACGTTTTCCAAAGTCGTAGACTTTATTTAAAAACCATTTTCAAATCACTTTCAATCCTCTTTTCATATCTACAAACTATACATCATCAAAACCCTTTTACTATTTAATCAAAAGACCATTTGGATCCAATAAGCCTAATTTTATTACTCGAAACGTCCAACGTTCAAAATAAGTTAAACGTATAGCGTCTAAGTCGTACACTATTAAATAAGCTATTAATGAACTTATCCAATAAGCTACACCGTAGCTTTACGCCTTGGTGTATTGTATTTATGTTGGGCCTTGGCCCGTTAAGTCCAAAAATGTAGTTTTACTTATCCATATAGTTCGATAAGCAAAACATTAAATAATAAACACGTGACTTAATAATAAGCTATCAATAAGCTCACAATAAGCCACAATAAAATGAGCCGAACCACATAAGCTTAAGAATAAGCTCGTGGTGTTGGCCTTGTATGTGGGACGCGGCTAAAAGCCCAAGCAAAACATATTCGGGCTTATTTATTAAGCCGAATAAGTTTACCACTTGTCCTTTCAAGATAAGCTAGAAAATAAGCTAATAAATATAAGCCGAAACAAAATAAGCTAAACAATCACTTCTCCTTTCCTTCCTTATTTGGGCCGAACCAAATATAATCCCATTAAGCTCAAAATAATCAAATAAGCTTTTCCAAAAACTTATTAACATAAGTCGAATATAATAAGCTATAACATACTATTTTTATTATACAAAAATAACCATGATCACAAAACTATACTTTCCTTATATTTTCTTTTATTATTTTCGAACCATAAGCATAACCTTTTAAGGTTTATGTAGTTTTAAAATCTTTGTTTTTACAAAATAAGTTGTACAACTAGTATGTATGCATCAAGATGATTATGAAAGTACAAGTTATTAAAAGATTTGAAGATTTACAAAGTTTAAAGGTTTTTAGAAGGATGAATAAGACTAAAACAACCCAAATGTTGTTTAACAAATACCCGAATGATACAAATGATCAAACCTTCAACAAATCTTCAAGAGTTTTTGATCAAAGATGAAAATTTTATGGATTTATATATGTGTGTATGTATTTCGTGGCTAGGAGGAACAAGAGAGAAAAAGAAAACTCAAATGCTAAGTGTGTGTGAGATATGAATGAAAAATGAGAAGTAAATGGTATATATGGACAATTGCTTCACACACTAAAAGTGTGTAAGTGTGTGTGTGTGTGTGCCATGGGATAGGACAAGGAGGGGAGAGGGGACCAAAATGATCTCCCAATCACAAATAAGCTAGGACAAAATATGAGTTGGAGTTTGTCTTATTGATTTTGAATTCAAATTGGCATCTTAGGTTCACATGGGGTGTTTGTTTGGACGAACAAGACAAAAAGGGGGGGGGACCAAATGGTTTCCAATATTTTAAGATGCTAGTGCTTCTTGTTTGATTTAATTTCCAAGTCCTCCATGCATATGCTCACATTTTAAATAAATCACGATTCACGCAAGTAACGAAACGAATAACGGTATCACCGAAAATTATGAAATTTTAAATATTGCCTTAAAATATAAAAACGTGGCTATTGCCAAAATACTACAACGCTTGGTGTCCCGGTTCGCTCCCGGAGACGATTCTCAGATAAAAGCGGGAAAACTTCCCGGTTAAACGTAAAAGTTAAACGAAACTTTTAAAATTCAAATTATCGACCGGTAACGGCTAAAATATTGAACGGAAATTTACGGGGTGTCACATCCTTTCCCCGTTAAAAGAGCTTTGTCCTCAAAGCTTACGACGTAGTTTCTGCCACGGGCGCAGAAATTGGGAAAAGATGAGGGTACTTCTTTTGCATTTGATCTTCACGCTCCCAGGTGAACTCAGGACCTCTCCTAGAGTTCCAACGTACTTTGACAATCAGAATACGACTCTGCTTTAGACGCTTGACCTCACGGTCCATGATCTCGACAGGTTCTTCGATGAAGTGGAGTTTGTCATCGATTTGGATTTCATCCAACGGTATAGCAAGAGGTTCATCAGCCATGCATTTCTTCAAATTTGAGACGTGAAACGTACTATGAACTCTACTCAACTGCTTTGGGAGTTCAAGTCGGTATGCAACGGCTCCTACTTTGTCTATGATCTTAAAAGGTCCAATATAGCGAGGGTTCAGCTTTCCCTGTTTGCCAAAACGTATCACCCCTTTCCATGGTGACACTTTCAACATGACCTTATCTCCTATTTGAAACTCAAGGGGTTTTCGTCTTACATCAGCATAGCTCTTTTGACGATCACGGACAGCTTGGATACGGCTCTTGATTTGAACGATCTTCTCAGTCGTCTTGCAGATGATCTCTGGGCCAGTGAGCTAACTATCTCCAACTTCAGCCCAGCAGATAGGTGATTGGCACTTGTGCCTATACAACGTCTCAAATAGAGCAAGCTTAATGCTGGTATGGTAACTGTTGTTGTACGAAAATTCCACTAACGATAAATGTTTATCCCAGCCTTTTCCAAAGTCAAGTACACAGGCACGTAACATGTCTTCGAACGTCTGAATGGTTCTCTCACTCTGACCATCGGTCTGCGGATGGTAAGATGTACTCATATCCAATCGAGTACCTAATGCCTTATTAAGAGTCTTCCAAAAATGTGAAGTAAATTTCCCATCGCGATCAAAGATGATCGAAACTGGCTCTCCATGCCTTAAGACTACTTCCTTCAAGTACTGTCTCGTCAACTTTTCTAACATGTCATCTTCGCACATAGGCAAGAAATGAGCAGACTTAGTGAGACGATCAACGATTACCCAAATTGTGTCTTGACCGGTTGCCGTCTTTGGCAATTTAGTCACAAAGTCCATCATTATGTTCTCCCATTTCCATTGCGAGATTTCTGGTTGAACCAACAACCTGATATTCTATATTAACCTTGGCACACGTTAAATACTTGCTGACATAGGTGGCAATTTATGCTTTCATGTTGGGCCACCAATACAGCTTCTTAAGGTCTTGGTACATCTTATCCGATCCAGGATGGATGGAATACTTTGACTTATAAGACTCATGCATAATCAAAGCTCTCAGGTGACCAAAACACGGAATCCAACTTTGATTGTTCAAACACAACGTTCCATCAACACGAGGTTATAGCTTGTTAATCATGCCATGCAAATCTTCGTTGATGAAGTTATCTTCTTTCTTGGCTTCCGATTGAGCACTCAAAATCTGCTTAGGAAGGTTTAACCCTATAGTCATAACTAAGGCCTGAACTCATAGTGGCTTGCTTCTTTCCTTTCGACTCAGGGCATTAGCCACCACGTTCGCCTTTCCTGGGTGGTATCAAATCTTCAGGAGCCAAAATTCGCACTTAGAGAATTTGGCGTACAATCCCTTATTCTTACGCAATCCCAAGATAAGCCTAAAGTGTTCCTCGTATTCCTTATTTCCGTTTGGAGTAGATAAAGATATCCTCGATGAATACTATCATGAACCTATCCAAGTACGGTTTGCACACCCGACTCATGAGATCCATGAATACCTCTGGTGCGTTGGTTAAACCAAATGGCATGACCTGAAACTTGAAATGTTCATAACGGGTCCTAAATGCGGCCTTAGAATATCCTTTTCTCGAACTCTAGTTGGTGGTAACTAGTCCTTAGGTCGGGTGGACAACGTATAAACTATAAATAGTGCACAAGTGTTCAACCAAATAAAATAAACCCATACAAGATCTTGGTGTATATATGCTTTTTTAGTAAGTCAAAAAACAAGATAACTACACCTCCCCTTTCCTTTCTTCTTCTTTCCAAAACTTTTTCCTCTCTTTAGAAATCCTGACACATACAGCTTTCGCCGGTGAACGAAAGATACCCTTATATACAACTTTAAATATGTCTCAAGCACCTTAATCTCTTTTTCTAGCCCTTTTAGTCGTTGCTTTCTTTTTTATCTGATGGTGTATCAAGAAATCGTGTAAGTTACTCTTCGGTGTTCTTTTTTTCCTTTGACATATTTTGGATATAGGGTTTTTCCTGCAAATATATTTTATTCTGATTTAAATTTGATAATTTATATGAGATGTCAAAGCGAATGAAATGAAGAAGATGATACAAAGGAGGTAACATTTCTTTTTTCAACTTTTTCAGGAGCAAAACAATATCCATGGGTTTTTGTTTCTTATTCTTGGTAAAATTGGGAGGCAAAAAGATCTCAGCCTAGGCGGCCGATTAATCGGCCGCCTAGGCGGAATCGGTCATTAAACGCCTTGATTTTTACTAATCGGCCTAAAAAATCGGTCTGGTAAAAAATCGGTTAAAAATGGGTCAAAAATCAGATTAATCGGTCAAAATCAGAAAAAATCGGAATAAATAATGAAAAAATCGGATCACTTGAAATATTTGAAGTTTTTTACTTTGAAATACCATGCTTATCTTATACATATTATATCTAAAATTATAATTTTGTATATAAAAAATCCAATCCGATTAATCCCCGCATAACCGATTAATCGCTAGGCGCTACCCGACCGCTCCGGGAGCGCCTAACGATTTTTGCAACCTTGCTTCAAAGTACTAATACAAAGTTTTTTTTGAACTATTTGCAGCTCCTCAAACTCTTGGCCAGACTTTTCCAGATAATAGATAGCCCACGTTTTTACAAGCATTACAAGCATCCATGTAGCTTGCACCCATAGGTTTTTTTTAACCAATTTTTTCTTTGCTTTAAGTTTCACCTTGGTTAATTGTGTTTACTTTTTATTTGGTTTAGCCTTGATCGTTGGTTTTAGTGCTTGAGTATAAAGGAAGGAAATGTTAAACTAAGGTTTCTGTGACATAATATATAAATGTAACCCTCTTTTTAATTTAGATTAATCCCATTTATATGTGTCGATCGGTTGCCTGTTGTTTTCTTTAACGTTGGAACATTATTGCACTTGGGTTCTTAGTTATTGATAAATGTATGTGACATAATACTCTAAAGAATGTGATAGGCATTTTCTTCTCTGAAGCTTTTGTCTTGGTGAAAGATCAGATTTCCAGTATCAAGCTTTATTCGAGAATTTACAGGTTGTAAGCTATTGGTAGTACTATTAATGCTTTGTATCCATCTCCTCTATGGCAACTTAAAAGTTATATTGTATGGGTAATAACCCATCAAACAAAGGCATCAACATTTTATAAAATCACTATGCAAGCGACCATTATACGCACTCCATGCGAAAAAAATTGACACACCCGTGTTCAACGCACGGGTCTGCATGCCTCGTAATATAAATTAATGACATATTAAATTTTAGTACTAAAATGAATGTTACAAACTTAGATAATACAAATTTATAGTTGTAAACTTTATAATAAGCATACAATTTTTATTAAGTTCAAATTAATATAATTATGGATAACAATATTTGTATTAATATATTTTACAGAAATTTCAACACACGTTTACTCTTTTAGAATTTGTTAGAAACATTTATTTGTGAAGTGATGGTTATTCTTAGTTCACGATAGAGGTGCACAAACCGAGTTTTTGTCCAAACTAGTTTGATTTAAAAACCGGATCACATCTAGTCAACCGGTCAACAAACCGGTTTGACGTAAATCGGATCTGTTTGAAACAGGTTTTGTCATAGAAAATCCGGAAATGGTTTATGTCAAACCGGTTTCAAAAACCAGTTTTTGTATGCTTATTCTTTTGGGTTGGGAACTTCACAGTGGGCAAAAAAAAGAGGTTTGGGAACTTTATTTTGAACTATTAATAACTTAATAAGTAATAACATAAAAATTAACGAAACATTAAACATACTTAAACATTAAATTGTTTCTTGAATACATTAAAGGAATGCATCCTTTTCGTCAATAACATTAAAAGAATAATCAAATAACATTAAAGGAATAACATAAATAATGTATCCGTCTTTGTCTTTGTCTTCATTGTGGAATTCGTTTTCTCCATTTAGCTCTTGCATTGTAAGAGGTATGGACAAACCCATCGCTATTTCTTACTCGTGTATTTCTTTTTCAACCCGCAACATGTCGCCTCCGAGTGATGATATATTTTGAATCATTTCCACGCTATTGAGGTGGTCTTTCAAACAATGCAAACTTTCACCGCCAATGAAGTGAGTTTTGTTCTTCTTGGTGATATTGTTAGTCAATAGTATTAGTTGTATGTATTTAGTTGTTATCGGCTCAAGCCCAAGTTCTAGTATATTCCATAAACTCTATATATGTATTTGGTTTGATGATTAATGAAACATATGAAACAGATATTAACCTAAATGGTATCACGCCTAACCGATCCTACACCCCTAACCCTAACCAAAATTCATTCGTACCTGTTCTGTGGAAAACTAAAAGGGGAGGTTGAATAGTTTATCGCTTTTTAAATTTAAGTTTTATGTATGTTTGTAAAACTTAGATTCGACCTTTTTGTGAATTCAATGCTTGCACAATATGAACAATGTAAATATATGAAATGATAAAGTAAGACAAGAGATAAGAGTAAGAACAATTAAACCACAACGCGAGGATTTATAGTGGTTCGGTAACGAAGCACCTCTTCGCCCTACTCTACTCCCCGAGCACCAAACTCGAGAGTTTTCTTCACTATGTCAACAAACTCCCTTATGGCGGAGAAAACCGTACACAACGTTGCTTATATCAATTTACGACACTAAGCTAAATGTCGAGTTCTAATCTTAGCTAGAACCAATCTATCACAACACAACTTCACGACTTGTTCACGACTTCACAACTTCATGACTTCTTTACAACTTCACAACTTCTTCACAACTTCACGACTTCTTTAAAACTTCACGACTTCTTCACAACTTCACGACTTCTTTAAAACTTCACGACTTCTTCACAACTTCACGACTTCACTTCACCACACTACTTATATCACAACTACCTAACACTACTTGGTAAGATCACAACGATCTAACTATACTTACAAAGATCACCAAGATCTAGCTACTACACACAACTACAAGATATACAATTGATTTATAAATATGTGATATGAATGCAACAAGATGCTATGCCAGCACTAAGGGTAATACTTCTTCACTTGATGATATAGTTATTCTCGCTTGCAACTTAAGGAATATAGCTTGGATCACTGGAAACAAAGCTTTATTATTAAAATGAACGAAAGGATTTTTAGAGAGATAAGTAGGGCGTCTGTTTTGAGTAAAAGAAATGGTGCAAAAAGGTGAAGAAAAATGTTTGAGGAAAATTCCATATTAATAGGACAATAATGATGAGGTTGGACGAGTCTATTTCAGAAGCCCCCTATAATAGGGTGCCAGCCCCCTTATAATTAAAGGGGCCGCCCATGTATTTAAGGGGGCCGCCCCTTTCAGACGCTCATCTTTTTTATCCTATCTAGGGGAGGTGTTTACTGGACCTTTTTAGCCGTTTTAGGTTCGAAAATTCAAAATTCAAAATGTTTATTAAGAATAAAACATTTCTTTTAAATGTAGAAAATGTTTTGTAAGTTTATAAACATTTTTACAACATTTTATAAAAGTTTGAGGTTGAATAAAAATTTTCTTTGATCATAAAATCCATTAAGCATTTATTTATTCATACCTTTAAGTGATGTAATTGTTGAAATGAGAATTTACTACTAAATACTTGTTTACGTTGAACGTTTTTATATTTTGTGATTATCAAAACGTAAAGATGTGAAAAAATATTATTAATGTTTTTAGGCATTATATTTTATCAACAATCTCCTCTTTTTTGATGATTACAAAATTTGAACTCATTAAATGTAAAATTACTTTTAAACAAGTATTTAGTGAGTTTTATGCCATTTCTCCCCTTTTTGTAGAATCAAAAAGGCATCGTCGAGGATTCCTAGTAAAATCGACAGAATAAATGCTCCCCCTTGATGTGTGCTCCCCCTCGTTCGAGGGCACCAAGGAATCGAGCTATGGTTTCTTGGCTACAAAATGGGTTAGAACAATACAAATATTTCTAACATGTAGCAAGGAAGAAAAATATGACATACAACCAACAATGATCATTCATTAAGATTAAAATAGTGTGTAAAACACACTCATGCATACATAAGAAAATAACATGCTGACATACATGAAATTTAAACTACAAAAAGTCCTATAACTAGTAGAGCTCTATAGGACTTGCTTGAAAAATGGTAGATGATCAATTATTTGAAAGACTAAACATAGAGTATGTTTAGTTTGGGGAGGATGGTGGAGGTGGTGGGATGATGATTGGTGGTTGTGAGAGCATATGTTCAATATATGAAAACATATATTGAAGTTCATCTCTTAATCCAAATATGAGAGTACGATTGTGAATGCAACACAAGCATGAATCTCCATGTGCCTCAAGAAGATTCCAAGGAATGGGATGACCAACAATTGGTGGTGAAGGTGATGGAGTATCAAATTGGACATCAAGTGGGGTAATTGGGGAAAGGGTGAGAGTGATGTCCATTGATGCATTTTCATGAGTTGGAGGTGGTGGAGAAACTCTTGGAGGTGGTGATGTTGGTGGGTTCAAGTAACCATTGGGTGAAAGTGATGTTGATGAGGTTGGTGATTTGGGTATGTAGTCAATTGAGGATGAAGAAGTGTCTTTGGTTGATGGTGTTTTGGAGGGTGCATTAGGAGCACTAGGTGATGAAATTGGAAGTTTGGGTGATGGAGTTTTTTGTGTCCATCCTTGGATTAAATCCAAAAACAATTATTTATGTGAATGATGGTTGATTTGTGGGGTTTAGTCTCTTGGAGGCTTTGTAAATAGAGGCTCTAGTAGAGGCCATAAAGGTTTATGGTGGTTGATGATGAATGAAGAAGATGGTGAATTGGTAATGTACATTTGGAGGGAATTTATTAGAGGAGATTTGTTTGAAAATGAAATGAATTTGAATAAGTTTAGGCTATTCCAAATGTTGTTCAAGCATTCTGGGCAAATATAGCTGATACTAGGTAAAAGAAGGCAAAAAGCATTGAAAATACTGTTTTACCCGTGAAAAGCTAAGGGCGGTCCCCTTAAATAGGGGGCGGTCCCCTTAAAATTAAGGGGGCCGACCATTGTGAATTAAGGGGGCCGCCCACTGTTAGTCCCATTTTTCACAGAAAAACTATTTTCTCAAGATATTTTATGGGGTATTTATGTTTTGTAGTTTATTTGGCGGCAAGTCCCTATAAGTTTTTATAAGCATATTTAATCTTATAACATATAATTAATACCCATTAAATGATGAAACCCAAATGGGCATAACTAGTTGGATCTAATAAAACAACCAAAGATTTAAGGCATCATAGCAAATAAGTACCTAAAAGATAACCAACATATAAGTCTTTCCGAATACATCGGATCATTACCACACAAGTTGTTAATAACATACATATAATCAAGTTAAAAATTGTCTTAAACTACATTTAGCCATCTAGTTCACTCCACTCTTATGTCTTCATTTCTTCTCCTTGCTAAACACTCTTTTTAGTGCCTTTCCAAATGATTTGAAACCTCCGCGCATCTCCTTATGCATTTCTTGCGTTTGGTTGAGCAAGGTGGTTTGTCGTTCAAAGAGAGTTTTATCGGTTTGTTCGGAAGCGGAAGGCATTTCGTAGTTTTGGTAGTTGAGTGGATTAAGAGAGTTAAGATAGGTGGTAGGAGATGGAGTACTTGCACGAGAAGTTTCGACATCATCATCATCATGTTGATGAGATGACGTGCCGTGATGATGAGAAGATGAGGATGAGACAGAATGGCGTGCCTTGCCACGATCACTTCGAGGTCTCCGAGTTTGTTTAAGAGCAAGAGGAACTGCATACATCCAATCAATAATGTCATAAATGCCATTGTCAAGGTGAGGATACGCTTCCATGATATGTGGATAAAGACGAGTCAAGAACATACCATATGGAAGATTGGTGGTTGGATTAGATCTAGCACATTCGATTCTTTTGACAAAGATGTAAGCAAGATTGTATTGTTCTTCGGCAACAACACAATACAACATGTAAGCAAGATAAGCAGGGAGATGGTCCTGATGTCCTCCTAGTCTGAACACATTCTCTCAAATGAGCTCTTCCCATTGCTTCATGTCAGGGCTTAGCTCTTTGGTAAGGATTTGATTTGGAGTAAGAGTGACGGTTTGACTTTTAATGGTACAGTCTACCATGACACATTCCAATTCAAGAAGTTAACGAATATCGTCAAGAGTAGGAAGGTCAATGGAATATGGTCCCTCGATTTCTTAAGAATACTAAAGAGATGCAAGGTCCTACTCGTTGGTAAAAACGGCATGACCGTTGTAAGGATTTTTAAGGATTTGACCGAATTGAGCAAGAGTGAGAATTATGAATTCATGTTGAATCATAAAGGAGATGAAAAGATAGTCATATTCATCGGTTTGAACCGTGACTTGACTATAGAAGTCTAAAATAAATCTCAGAATAATCGGTTCATTGATTTTAAAGAGACAATCGAAGCGAATGTTTGTGAAGAGACGCTCGATGTTGTTGGATTTGTAGTAGGCTTGATCAACAACACGACCTTCGTGAATGTTTGCGATTTTTCAATGGATTTGTATAGAATTAGGGCAATGGTAGGGGAGATCCGGGGATTTAGATACTTTCTGGGATGTAGGAATTTAGTAATGGGATATATCGGTGAGAGATATATTGTATTTTTGAGGTGGATTGGAGGGTATGGTTTAACGTAGCTGGTTTGGGTCGTGTTAGTTCGGTACAGATTTTAAGATGACGGTCGGTCGGTGTAGTAATGGCTGAGCGGTTAGTATGTAGTTTAAGTTTACGGTTTATTAGTATATCTAAGTTTTGACAATAACTATTGTAGATCGTAATTTATCGGTAGACGGTTGTTTGAACGGTTGTCGTTATCATGTAGAAAAAGTGAAAGATAAGTAAAAAAGGTTCTTAACCGGTATTTCGGTTTTAAAAAGAGGTTGGATATTAAATAGTTCGTAAGCAGGAAGTAGTATGTTTTCGGTTATTTTGGTGTAGGCCGGAATGGTGGGTGGGAGTTTGGGCGTTTGTTTTAAACTGGGGAAATGGTTTTATAATAGAAAAGTTACGGTGTGTAAGTGGGGTAGTGAGGAGAGGTTAACAATTAAATGGCACCTGAATTTTTTAGTTTAGAGGGATTTTTTAAAAGGTATAGTTTGATTGCATTGTTATCAGACGAAAATTCCAAAACATTTTAGGCTCCTTGCATTTTGTTACCTAAACAAGTAATCAAGCAACATAAAATGTTTACAAATATTTTGAAAAACTGACAAATGTTGACAAGGAATACTTCACTCTCAAAAAACTCCTAAGAAGTGAATCATATGTTCCTTAATTTATTTTTGACTTAATCTTAGATGTCAAGGAATATATATTAGTTATATATTTCAACAACAAGACCATTGTGACAACCGAGATTTGAGCAGGTTAGTTTATACCATTATATATGGCTAAGAGTTCATTTTATGTGTTTTAGTGTGTGTTATGTGATTTTATGTGTGCTAAGTGAGTTAAGTATGTGCATGATATCATTTTGAGGTCTTTGGGCATCTCATTTTGAGTATGTTTGCGTTGGATTATGAGTATTCCATTTGTTCACGTCTAGTGATAAAGGAAGGGATTGGCGTATTACATGTAATGCTACGTCAATAGTTGGATGATTAAGTGATAAGCGTTTATGATGATTGTGGCATTTTAGAAATGAAATAAGTAGGTAAAATTTGGAAATTTGTGGCAAACTTTCTAAAAATAGAAAGTGATTTGGCGAAAATGAAAGTTATTTTTAGAAGGGTTAGTAAGTGGCGTTTAAGTAAAAAAGTTTAACCAAATTAGCTTAGACTTTTGTAAAAACTTAAGGTAATAAAGTAAATAAGTAGATTAATAAAAAAAAATATAAAGGGGGCCTTAGTTTGGACGACTAGAAGAAAAAAAAATATAAAAACTACAGATTTAATTAACTATAATTGTAACTAAACTAGGACTTGAATTAAATGGATATATAAACAAAGCCCTAGTCTTTTTTTTCTTTCTTATTCCTTGTGTGCCGTCAAAACCACCCCTCAAAACCCTAGGAATGGCGAATTTCATTGGTGATTCAAGGGAAATCATTCAAGTGTAGTCTAGGTGCTTCTAATCAAAGGTAAACACATTAAACCTCTTTAAATCTCTTAATTCTTATAGCTTAATTATGATGGATTAGGGTTTTAATAAAATACAGATCTTAAAGAGTAATTAATATTAATAACATTGATTAGAATTGAATTAGGGGCATAACCATGCAAATTTCATGTTAGGGTTTGCATGAATTCTTGATTTAGTGTAGAGCAGAATTAGGGCTGTATTCACGAGCGATTTTCTCCATGATGGAGAATGATATTGAAGCGATTCTTTTTTTTTAAATTGTAGTACTCTGAGTCTTCTTTCTAGAAAATCCAGCCCCAAGAGTTTTTATTGTCGGGAAGGTTGTCAAATGGTTTTTATAAGATAAGTGTGCAAAACAGTGAATTTTCTGACGGGTTTCTGTTAGGGTTTTGATTTTTCTAAAAATGCCTAGACACCTTTTCAAGGGCTAATTGTCACGTGGAGTAAGTTCATATATTGTGTGTGACCTCTGATTTTTGGCTAAGTATGGGGTGGTGTTTAAAATGGTCAGCTAACATCAAACTTTTAGGGTGTCTGTTACTAGCCGAATTTTGGATACTTGGTGTTATGATTTTCTAAAGGGTATTTATAAAAGAGTATGGACTTTGGGGGATTAATTGGGGGTTCATAAGTCATATTAGAAACATGTGGAATTTTGCCAAAAATTATAAAGATGTATAAGTGGTGCGTTTAGGGCGTGCAAGTGAGTCTAAAATTCTGCTCAAATCCAGAAAGTTGAAAGTGTAAGAATCAAGTGTAATATAGATATGTGAAGATTGGAAAAGATATAAAATGAGTATTAGAATCCATTATAGTTGAGGTTACCTTATTTTGGAGTGAATTCCTAAGTGATGGTTATATTCGTATGTTTGTTGTTTAGATCTTTGTGAAGCTTCTTGGAACCTTTTTAGATTAAGCTAAGCTAAGGTGAGTTTCATAGTCCCACTTTTACTTCGTTTTAAAGTTGTGATGGAAATGATGCTAGTATGAAAATGTTTTAATTACTGTGATAATATGTTTAAAGTGATGCATGGACTTTATGTGGCTATTATATGTTATGTGCTACATGTTTGTGATGTGATACGCTCCATGGCTTAGTGATCAATTGGAGTGGGTTTTGTGGTATGCTCCATGGCTTAGTGATCAATTGGAGTAGTTCTGCGATAGAGACGTCTCGTAATCGTGTGAATGGTATTGTTTTGGATTGGATTTGATTTGGTTTGTATGATAGCTTATATGGTAGTCCATTTATTGTCATGCAGTGTTTTTATTTATCACAGTAATGATTTAATTGGATTTATATCGTGTCTTAAACCTATGACTCTCACCAACTTTATGTTGACGTTTTTGAGCATCATTTTCAGGTATTCAGTTTGAGACTAATGATGCTAGGAGAAGTGGATAGAGAGACCTTAGGATTGGCTTGTGGAGTTCTTCTTATTTGTTCTTTCGATTTAGACTTATGTTCTGCTGGATAATTTAAGTCTGGGATTGATTTACTTTTATGTGGCTTTATGCATTTGCGTGTATGACATTACTTAATAATGCAAGACTCCTTTATCTTGTGTTGGGTATTGTTATGACACATAGTGTCCCCGTTAGTTATTTCCTTTTCCTTTTAGTATCTCTATAGTAGACACCATTGTGTTGTAACGATATCCATGAAGTTTCACCTCGTGCTTCCGCCTTGGCGGGGTGTGACAGATTGGTATCAGAGCCAGGTTATAGAGAAGTAGGTGATTGAGCCTAGACTATAACCTAGGAGTCCTTCGCGTAGATGCATAATATGATATGAGCTTTTAGTAGCATAACTAGGATGCTTGTAGTAGTTCTGGACCCGCGGAGTCGGGTGACTCTTGCGAAGGCAAAGTCAAACCCAAGCGAGGCCCAACATAAGTTTATTCCGTCTTTTACCTCGTCACGTTGTTATTGATTATTTCTTTCGAATATTTTTGTATTTTGGAGGCGCTGCGAGAATTTCGTTCCTTTATGTCGTTTTCGATTTTATTTTTATATAAGTAAGTTATTCTTTGTTGGGGCATCATTCTTAAGTTATATTGGAGTAGATTAAGATGTGCAATGTGGTATATGTGCTTATATGTGTGTTATCATCGAGATGTGTAGTCTTGGAAGTGAGTACACGTGTGAAAGGATGCACTTATAATTATGGTGGCCAACATAATTATAAAGGTATCACACACGTGGACTTGTAACCATAATTGCATTGATCGATGTTTGTTTGTTAGATGTTAGTATGAGATGATGTGATATGTGTGTTGATCGATTTGAAATCACGGCAAGGAGTGTGCCTAAAAGACTATGAGTTAGAGGATACTGGTGTTAGTATAAATTGAGTTGTGGCTTAAATTTTGTCTCATTAATGAACTTTAAAACCTTAGGATTTTCTTTCGGATTTGTTTGACTATTTTGATGTTATGTGGTATGTGCTTAATTACACATACCATTTTCCATTAAAAACGAACTTAAAAGACTAAAAACGTACCAAAGATACATTGTATTTGTATGTTTTGCATTTGAATTGTGCAGGAACGGATATTCAAAAAGAAAGCCAAAAACGACCAAACCAAGCACGGGATGGAAAAGACAAAGTCAATCCGAAGACCACAGTCAGTTCAAAGTCAAAAGTCACCACAATAAGAAAATACAACTTAAAGGGACTCAAACTGCCAAACTCAAGTGTATTACAAAGGTTAAAAGATTCAAGGTTGAAATTGCAAACCGGGCAAAGTTTGTTATAAGAAATGAGGGGCCAAAGCTGCCAACCTCCCCAAACTCCATTTTTCCCGCCCAAACAAAACCCAGGTACAACTAGGGATGTCGTCCCATACTTCTTCCCTGCAAAACCACTCAACACCCTAAAAATCATTTCAACCACTCCTCTATCAACCCCCCAGCTGTATAAGTGCCATGTTGGCAATCCCTCACCATTCTCAAGTATTTTCGATGGCTATGATTGACTCCAAAGAAGCACAAGAGAAATTGAAGGCTGGGATTTGTTTTAGAATCACCTCACACAACAAACACACTTGGTTTTTGTCTCTACAAACAAACACAGAAGAAAGAAGAGAAGAGAGTCCAAGAAACCAAGACCTTAATTCGTTTTAGTATAAATAGGGCCATTGTAACCCAAGTTAGAGTTAGTTTTTAATTTTTAATATAACTTAGCTTATTTTTAGTTATTTACAGCTTTTACTTTCAGCTTTGTAACACTTTCAAGTTTTAATGCAAATTTGAGATTTTTAAGTCAATTTACAATTCCAAGTGTTAAGTTTCTTTATTGTGTTGTTCTGTGTTCAAAAAGCTCTCAGTACAGCTTGTTTATAAGCTGCTCATTACGTAAAATTTAAAAGTCAGTAAGATTAATAAAAAATTACTCTCAAATACACCACTGCTAATTATGGATGATAAGCCAGTTCTGATGGCTTATGGACACTACTACTTGGTTTTATCAAGCTAGAGCTTGTAGAATGTCGTGTTTGACCCTGTTTTGAGCAAGGGTGTTTGTATTCCTTCTCTTTTTCTTATTTTTTCTTATTACTGTAGAACTGCTTATTAGTGCTACTTATTACTTTAAAATTTGCTTATTAAGCCTTTATTATGAAGTTTAGTGTTATCTTGCTCGATTGTTTCGTGTCAAAAGCGATTGTGCAAATTCTTAGTTATTACTGTTAGTATGAATAAAACTGTTGGATTGATTCAGCTTATTTAATGCTCATTCTTGATTAATCTGCTTATAAGTGTCTTATTTTGTTATTAGATAATCTGTTTTTACAAATTTAGAAATCCAATTAGCCTTAATAAAATGACTTTTGAAAACTTTAAGAGGTTTTTAGAACTAGCGGTACTAACTTTTAACTAGCGGTACTAACTTTTAAAGCTAGCGGTACTAACTTTTAGTTAGTACCGGTAGTTCACCAATTTTTGATCTCACTTTTAGGATAGTTAGATTAGGTTTTAGGTTATGATTTTTTGAGCATAAGCTCATTGGAGGGTGAACTAAATCTGTTTGAGGTTTGTTTAAAGTTTTGAGCTTATTTCAGTAGCTTATTTTAGGTCTAAAAGTGCTTATTTTCATTAAAATCCAAAAAATAGTAGTGTAGTCATTTGTGCTTATTGTGCTTATTTCAGTGGCTTATTTAAAAAAGTGAATAGGTGGGCTTAATAAGGACTCATTAGTGAGCTTATTTCCAAAAGCCCACTTTTCAGTTTGGCTTATTGGTGATTTTAGCTTATTTTGAATTTGGCTTATTTAAGAAAAAGTTAGAGTTTACTACTTTTTGATGCAAATTGAGTTAAGTTAAGTTGTGTTTGGTTGAAAAAGCTTTTTGGAATCAGATTAAGCAACATATAAGCTTTCCAAAACATCTCTCCTTTTTGAATTTGAGCTTATTTTGAGTTTGTAGTGTCCAAAATACCAAAAACCAAAATTTTAGCTTACTTTCTGCAATCAGCAGCTAAATTGGCTTTTTGGAGCTTATAAAGTGCTTATTTTCGCAAGGTGTCTTTATTAAAGTTGCTTAAAAACATGTTGTGAACAACTTTCGTGTTTTGCGTTTTGGCTAAAAACGACTTTTTAAAATCAGCACTTTTTGGGGACTTGGACTAAAATCGGGATTGGGGTTCAGGGTAGGAAAAAAAGAATTTATTTTGGTCTTTTGTCACAAATAGTCCCTGTCGTTAGTCCATTGTTAGTCCTTGTTAGTTTTAGTTTAATTATTAGTTAGGTTTAGTTTTAATTAGTTTAATTAAGCTTTAACCATTAGATAAAATTTGGGGTTTTTAATTTTGTTAAATTTCTGCACTTTTTCTCCACTTAGTGTAATTTTTATAAAAAATTTAGGTTTTTAGCCCTCGTTTTTCCTGCCCATTTAAGGTTTTAAGTTATATAGCTTTCGTTTTTAGGTTTTATTTAATCGTTTTTTGTATATTTGATTGGTAGAAATAGAAAACTCATCATATCCTTGTCATATTCAAACATCAATCATCACTCCGTCATTCGATTTTCCATTCAAGCCTCGTTGGGACAAAACGACCCAGGAATCATACTTCCGGCTACATATATATTTTATTTTGGTGAACTTTTAAACATTCCTTGTGCAAAGGTAATTGGTTGAGTGTTTGCTTATATATTATATATATATTATTGACGAACCAGTCACGGATTGGTCATCATGTCTAAGGGTCATTTGTTCACCGTGAACATCTATCAAGGCACGTGTCATCCTCAAGAAAGATCTTCCTAAGATTAGGGGAACCCGAGGATCGGCAACGTAATCAACGACTACAAAATCGGCAGGAAAGAAGAACGTTCCAGCTTTCACGAAAACATCCTCGGCGATGCCGGTTGGAGTAGAAATCGTTCGGTCGACAAGTTCAAGTATCATTCGAGTTTTGGTCAAAGCTGGGAGACTTAGTTCTTTCCAAATGGAGAGAGGCATTAGGTTGATGCTTGCACCGAGATCGGCCAAGGCTAAGCATTCATTCATCTCTGGAAAATCACACGGTATAAGAAATCTACCGGAGTCTCCAAGTTTTTCGGGAAACTTTTTTAGGATAACCGCCGAGCAATTCTCATTCACCAGTGTCTTTGTCAACTTAATTATCTTATCTTTGTCATTGAGGAGTTTTCTAAATATTGGTGCAAATTTGGGCATGTGTATGAGAGCGTCCGCGAAACTTAGCTTGAAATGGAGATTCCAAAAAATCTCCATAAATTTTGAAGCTAGAAGATCGTCTTTTTCACGAAGCTTCTCTTTGTTGGCCCTTGAAGGATAAGGCAATGTTGGTTTAGTTTTTGAAGCAACAATGGGCTCACTAATTTGGTCATTAATTTAGACCACCAGAGGTTGGATGTTTTCGGTGCTTGGTTGTACCGTATCTTTGTCACCTCGGGTTCTATTTCCATGTTTAGGAATGAGAAGAAATTTAAGGTCCTTTTAGGCAACCATCACTTCGGGTAGTGATTGCTTTCACATCACCTTTCGGGTTAGCAATGGTGTTGCTTGGAAGAGAACCCGAGCCCAAAGTAGAAACGGTATTACTATTCATGAATCTGGTGAGCAGGTCTGTTATATTGGTCATTTGGCTTTGCATGTTTTGCATCACTGCATCGTTAGCTTTGACGTAGCTTTCAAAATCAGCCTTTGACACACCATGTGCCTGAGGAGCTGGAGCCTGGTAATACGGAGCTTGATAAGTTGGTGGTTGATTAACCGAGGGTCGAAAAATTAGGCTCTGGTTGTAGTTATTCCCCCAATTCTGATTGTAACGGTTCTGATTATTCCCTTAATTTTGTTGAATGGGAGGAAAACCCAGAGGTCGAACTTGATTTGCAACCATCGGAGGTCGGTACACGGTATTCCCTTGGTTGTAGTTAACTGCGGCGGCATGTGACACGTACTCTTGAATATTTTCACGATAAATGTTGCCATCGGTGGCGGGACAATTTCGGTGAGAATGAGCACCACCGCAAGTTACACAACTTTCCTCGATCGCTTTTACGGTAGCGGGAGCTTGGGATTGGTTTTTCTTATCAAGAAGCAATGCTTTCACCATATCTTTGAGTTCAGCAACATCGGGTGAAACATCGGGGGTAGAAGAGCTCGTACTCACTTTGGCAACAATGGCCTTGCTTTGTGATTGATGAACTTTGGACTTGCTCTCGATGATTTTTAGGCATTCTCTAGGGGCTTTTATCCAGAAGTTACACACTCGGAGAGTTCAATGAATCTGATCATTCGAGTTCATGGCATTATTGAGTATCGAGTTGATGCTAATTCTGAAAACCATGATGGGGCATGCCGAGAAGATCCATTGAATCGATCCACATGCTTTATTAAAAACTATTCGTCAAAATCTTTGTTTGGAACAATAACAAAAAATACAAAAAAAAAAAAAAAAAAAAAACCTCGTGATTTCGTTACGAAGATTTGTCGTCTTGGAGGGAGGGAAAAATTGGTTGATGAATTTTGAAACAAGATCATCCCCAAGTTAACATCTGATCGATGGGGAGGTTCTTTTTCAAGCATATATCAGGGCTGCTCCCTCGAGGGGAAAAATGGAAAAGCATCAGCTTATCCGACGTACTCGGAGTTTGGGAATTCATCGTAGAAGTGATCTTGTTGAAATATCGGATGTGAGCAATTGCGGTCCTTTCTTGTCATGTCCAAAAAAAATGTTTATTTTGAACAAGAGTTAAGCAAAAACTAGCTTGAGCTCAAAGTTGTCCCCGTTGATTGCGGGGAACAACGATTGCATCCTCGGGGAACTTCATCGTAGAAGTGATCTTGTTGAAATATCGGATGTGGGCATGTGGGTCTTCTTTATCATGTCCAAAAATTGCTTGTTTTGAACAAGATTAAGTAGACCATGCTTGATCTCAAAATTGTTCGTAGTAATTTCGGGAACAACGATCGCATCCTCGTAACCCTCGGTGGGTGCTTCGAGTAATTGCGCCATAGTACGATTATCAGCCATCGTAATCGTGGGAGGATTGAAAAGTTCTTGGTTGTTATTTGGTTTCTCAAGATTGGGTGATTCAACAGAAGTTTGTCGGACTTGTTGTTGTCGACGTTTACAGGCTTGAGAACGAGTGTGCATGCAAAAATAGGAATATAAAAAGAAAATTTACACTAAAATTTTTTTCTCTTTTTTTTTGATTTTTTCAATAATCTATTCACAATTTATTTTAACGATCAATGAGGCAGGACAACTTTAACCAAATAATCTACTTACTTCTCGGTAGCTCTCAAAAAGATAAACGCACAGGTGAGCGGAGGAGAAAGAAAGCACGGTACTTTTAAGAACCTTTCTCCTTTAGGGTCGTAGTTCCTTGGAACAACCCGCCTTATACCCACTTTATAGCTTGATTAACTTTTCAAGGTGAGCCGTACCTCGTAAGTGACACAAATGGCAAGTTTTTGAATCTTTTGTTCGGGAAATTATTGATGGATAATACTTCAATGGAAAGTATTATACGTTGGTGTTCTTTTACTAACTTGGTGAATTTATTTATTATTTCTTTTTATGGATTTTTTTTGTTCCTTGGAACAACCCGCCTCCCAGGCAACGGCGCCAAAAATTGATTCGTTCAATAATATATATATATAATATATGAGCAAACAATCAACCAAATACCCTTAGCCAAGGATTAGTTAAGAATTCACACAATAAAATATATATGTAGCCGGAAGTTTGATTTCCCGGGTCGTTATGTCCCAACGAGGTGTGCAATGGAAAATCGAATGACGGATTGATAATTGATGTTTGAATATGACAAGGTTATGATTGGTTTTTCTGATTCTACAATTAAAAATGCAAAAACGATTAAAGAAACCTAAAAATGAAAGCTAAAATGATTTAAAACTAAAACGGGTACGAAAAACGAGAGTCAAAAACCTAAATTACACAATTTTAACCCTAAAGTGAATTTTTCACTTTTAATGGGTTCTAAGTGACAAAAAACGAAGTTTAAAAAAAACTAGATTGAAAACGGAGTTAGTTAAGACCAAAAACGAGTCAAAACAAAAACGGAAACGAATCCCGTTCTTTAAAAAACGAAAAGTTGCAAATTTAACCCTATGAATGAAATTATATTTTTCCTAGGTAATATATGAAAAAAGATAATTTTGAAAATAAGAATTTTTATTTTTTGACTTTTATATTTTTCATTATGATTAAATTACTGAAATAATAAAAATTAAATCTAAAAAATACTAAATGAATTTATAAAATTATGAAAATTTCAGGGAAATTACTTTGCACTATCAAAAACCTAAGAAAAATATTAGCCCGTTAAATAGCTTATAAATAAGCTGTTATTAAGCCAAGCGAGTTAATAAGCAAATTGAGAAAAAAAAAGGTATATAAGTTAACTGGACCAATGGTCTAACAGAAAAGACTCAAGGGCGCAGCGGTAGTGTGTATTGTGTATAAAGGGTTGAGGCTTGTTGAGGTCGGGGGTTCGAGCCCCAGCTCACCCTTGACTTCCAAGTTTCCCCTTTTGTTTTTTTACCAGCTTATAAATAAGCTGAGTAAACACAACTTTAAAAAAACAAACTTTTTACTTTTCACAAATAAGCTCAATTTTTCATACCTTAAAAAATAAGCACTTAATAAGCTAAATTATTGGCAGATGGATAAATTAACACTAAGGCTAAATACAAACAGAACCTGTTGGCTATTTTTTAAAGCACAAAAAGAGCAAACTAAAATGAAGAATAAGCTAAGATACAAAACTAAAACCTGACCGTAATAAGCACGCTATAGCTAAATTAAGTACAAACAAAAACAGGCAGAAAAGCTCAATGAGACAATAAGCCAAAGGTGCTAAACATGTAATTTTAACATAAACACTCAATAAGCTAGCATAAGCATTAAACAAAAGCACAATAGGTAAAATAACTCCACCTACCCCCATAAGCTAATCTAAACTTAAATAAGCTAAAATTACAGAGAAAAGTGAAATAAGCAATAAGCCTAAAGGTTCATAGCTACATGCAAACAGGCCCTTGGGGAACTTTTAGGGCTTATTTTTAAGCCCTTAGAGTGGATCCCAATGACTGAGCTTATAGGGGCTAAAAGTACAGCCTATAAGCTATCTAAAAATGGAAATTGCAAAGACTTTGATAAGCAAATGGACAGCTAAAAAGGGCTGTCAAAAAGAGCTTTTGCACCAGGGGAGCTTTTGGTTTTTAAAAAGGCTTATTGCAAACCTCAAAACAGCTATCCAAATAAGCTTTAAATTTAAAAACTGTCTCAAACTGATTGAGACTGGTTCCTAATGAGTTTGTGCAAGAGTTTTTAGATTCTAAAACTAATTCTAACCTATCTAACTTTGAACCTGAAAAGAGGACCTCTTCATTTTTTTAAAACTGGTGATACTTGACAGTTTTGACCCAAATTTTGTAAACCAAATGCACAACTAAATTGGCACTAACCTACTGAGTTTATGACTCAAAAGAAACAACAAAATTGACACCAACTAGCTTTTTATCAAAAGCTTATGAATAAGCTGTTTGGAAAAGCAAACTACCACAGACTTGAACCTTTGACACAAAAACCTTTTGAAAACAACTTTTAACTCATCAAGACTTCTAAAAACAGCTTAAAACTACTTAAAATTGATTAACCAAGTAAAATTAATGACTTGACCCATTGCAAAAACCTGTTTTGACCCATTTTTCAGATTAACCCAAACACCCCTTTAAATTAAAAAAGGGCTTTTTAGGCTAAGGAATGCTCAAATAAGCTAAAACAGTTCAAGAGCAAGATATTTTAAGATGAAATAAGCAATTTCAAACATAAATCAGCACATAAATAAGCAATCTAAGCAATAAGCAGAATAAGCATTTAAAGACAGTTTTGACTTAATTTCTAAACAAAGAGCTAGAAAACCATAAGACAGGCATATTAAGCATGAAACAACTGAAATAAGCAATAATAAATATAAATAAGCACTAAATAAGCTAAGCTACAGTGACTAAGTTTAAAATTTTTAAAAAATAAAGAACTTACAAAGGTCCAAAGCTTAATGAAAGGAATTTAAACACTCAAATTAATGTTTAACCATCCTAATGTCTCCCAAGAGACTCTAAAACCATGGCCATCCAGTTTACCATGCTCCAAGATCTTTGAACACTTGTGAGTGCTTTTTAAGTGAAAAAACTTAAATCTTTTGAGTTTTGGAAAAACTTAAAGTTTTTTAGTGTAAACAGCTTAAAAGAACCTTTTAAAAACACTTTATAACAGGTAAATAAAGATTTAAAAAAAACAGGGCAAGATAACTAAAAACACTTCAAGCTTTCATTAAACTGAAAAATAAGTTACAAGACTGAAAAAAAGCTAATATTGAACTAAATTAAGCTGTAAGAGAAAGATGTCGCCTAAGGCTTATAATTGACATCTATTTATACTAAAAAACTAGGTCTTCATTCCTTGCTCAGTTTTCTACTGAGAGACCATAAACACATTAATTGTGTTTTCTCCTTGTGATTGCAAACATCATAAAGTCATCATTGGCCATTGATTTTCAACCTGTGCTTCTTTGGATCACATCTTAGCCGTGGTGTTGCTCGAATTTGTTAGAATGCCAAGTTTAGGCAATATACCTTGAGTGGGGTGATATTGGAGAAGGAAGGGGATGTTTAACCATAGGGGTTTTTGTTGGGATTACAGGGAAAAGCGTGGAGGAAGAAGGACACTAGGGTTATGGTGGTAAAGGGTGAATCGATAGGTAGTGTTTGACTGAGTCAAGGGTAAATGTTTGAGATATTGGCACAACTAGCCCTCCATTTTTGTATATGGTTATTTCAGAAGTCAGTCCTGTGGGTCATAAACAATTAGGACTATTTGGCAAGCTTAAACCCTTGAGAGTGTGTGCTAGTTAATTCCCACACTCGATTATGATGTGAGTTATGGGGAGATGGCAAGAAATGCCCCCCTAGGTTGTATTTCATAGAAAACAACTTCAGTCCTTGTAGTTTTCACATGAAATAACTTTTTGAATGGCAATTTTGGTCCCTTTAAGTTATATTTTTTTTATTTCTGAATCCGCTTCTCCCGGAGTTTACTTGGACTTTGACTGTTTGACTTTTCTGTTGACATTTTGACTGGGTTGACTTATTTTGGCTTAATTTGGCTTCATCTTTTCACACATTTCCATTCCTTCATCAGTTTATAAACGCTTTTATGCTTTGTTTTTTTCTCCCTTATTTATGATATCAGTTTTTCCTAGCACAATACAACTGCAAAACAAACAAAAATTTGTCAGTTTATGTCGTTTTTTTGGTTTATTAGACGAATTGAAGTAAAAGGTATGTGTAATTACACACATACCATACCAGCTTCCAAACTTCAAGACGTTCAAACTTATTGAGTTCTTCTTGCATGGCTTCAATCCAACAGGATTCCGTCAATGCTTCTTTATAACTCTTGGGTTCAACAAAAGAAAGAAAAGCATCGAAATAGTAAAATAGAGCTTCATCTTGTAGTTTTGAGTCGAGGGAAAACTCCTCAAAAGGATTCGCCAATCACATTATCAATCGGATGATCTTTGGTCCATTTGTTGATGTGTTCGGGTGGTTGATTGATTAAGTGCACATTGTTTGGAATAACAACCTGAGTAGAGGATTCTTCAGAACTAGGTTCTGGAATTGGAAAGTCAACATTGGGATTATTATCCATGTGTGCAACTTCAATATCATGGTCAACTTCTTCAACATCGAGAGGAATAACGTAGGTGGTGTTTTCTTCTTGAGTTGTGGAGAGTACTTGAAGATGGTGCATCTTGATCAATTGTAGTTGAGGAAGGTGTACCGGTTGAAACAGCAGGTTCTAGAGCAAATAATTATAGGTAAACTAAAGGATCAAACAAACATTGGAGAAGGAATTAAGGTACTTCATCAAACATTGGTAAAAAAAATCTCCTATCATTCTTTTTGGAAACATACAAAGTTGAAGAAGGAATGTTTGGCATGAGTCCTGAACTGATTGTTCCAGGAGTCAAAAGTTTAGGCCCGGGTCCTGAACTGAATTGTTCAGAAGCCATTGTTGTCAACTCATCAAAATCAACATAGAAATAGTTTTCAAAAATCATATTTAGGTGTCCTCTTGATTGTAGTTCCAATGGCTTTCTTTTCGTGGGAGCGTACAAACAAAAATTCCTATATCAGCTTAGGTTTTAACTACCAGTCATTCTCTATCATTAAGTTGGATAGCAGAGAGCCGAAAGACATAAAGAGTACGAAAGTCAAGTTTTTGATCATTAAAAGTTCCTAACGTGTTTTGTTTTGATGTGTTTTTCCAGATTAACGATCGATTATTGTGTAAGCATCTGTTCGCAACTGCTCTTTGCCCAAAGAAATAACATAGCCACTGAAAGATCAACATGGTTCGAGCAGCTTCCACTAAAGTATGGTTCCGTCTTTCGACAACGTTATTCTGTAGGTGGAAGTACAGCCATAGATGTTTGATGTGAGATTCTGACTTCTTCATAGTAAGCATTCAGAGTATGATTGACAAATTTAGTGCCATTATCAGTCCTCATGTTATGAACGGTTGCATTCAGATGAACTTGAATCATCTTGAGAAATTTAATCATGAACTCTGAAACTTTCATCCTTTGAATCATAGAAATTTTCACCCAATTAACCTGAGAATAATCATCAACGAAATAACCACTATGTAATTTCCTCCCATTGAATAACTTTTGAGTCCTTAACATTGGCCCACAAGATCCATATGCAGCAGATAGAGTTTTTCTTGAAGAGTCTTCAGCTTTGGTTTTGTGGGAATGTTTCTCTTGCTTTTACCAAGAGCACAAAGCAGAGAACAGTGATACCTTCTATACTTTAGTTGTGGAAGACCACAAACTAGACCTTGTTTGGCAAAACAAGTGAATAACAAAGTTAAACATGAGATAATCTTCTTGCGATTCCACAACAAAGACTTGTCTTTGAGCCTTATACAAGAAGACATATTTGAGAGGAGAGCAACAAACTATTCCATAGATAAAGTGTATAGCCCTTCGTAAGAAAGTCACGAATGAAAAAGGTGTGTTTGCGAAAAAAATGCAATTCAAGATCCGCGTCACAAAATTGTCCAACAGAAAACAAGTTGTGTCTAAGTCCTTCAACATAATATACCCTAGAGATAATTACATTCCCCTGCTGATAATCACCATACCCCATGATCTTTGCAACTTGGTCGTTTCCGAATCGAACAGTACCTGGAAATTTACTAACGAAGTTCATGAGCTGAGAGCGGTTCCATGTCATATGTTTTGAACATCCAGAGTCCAGATACCAGATGAAGATCTGGACAACCTGTCATTAACAAGAGAATATGGAACATCTATAGTATTGGATCCCCAAAATTAGTGGGTTCCGAGTTGTTAGCAATTTTAGATTCTACAATCTTAGCTTTTTTACTCGAACCTACTGATTTTATTTGTTTGGGTCTCCTACTATAGACTTTAATATCTGGTTTTGATGTTTCAGCTGACTTAGGAGTGGTTTTCTTAAGATGCACTATATTCTTGGGAGTGAACCTAGTTAAAGGGCACGAGTTACCAACTATAGTGAAAATTTTTCCTGTTAGTTTCCACTTAAATCCTACATCAGTGAACACTTTACCCGTAGATTTCCAAGCTTTTCTCTTTTTGTTTCTTTTAGATTTAGATTTCGAACTCACATTCACATCATTCACAAAATCAACAAGACACATATCATGATTAGCATCACACAAACATTTGTTACAGATAGCACACACAGATTCAAACTTAGCATTTATCACAAAATGCTTAACAAGTGCATTACTGATAGGTTCAGAAATAGAATTCATCTTATTCAAACTAGATTTAACTGTCCTAGGGTGGTCTTCTACTTTATTCTTCTGATTGCTACATGGTGGTCGCGAGATCCTATTGTTCTTTGTATTGCCTGAAGGCTTTGATCCGCTAGCACTAGTAGTAGGTTTTACTTCTGTAGAAGTCAACAAAGGCTTGTTAGAATCTTTGGTTTAAGAGAATCAGTGTGCTTGGGAATATTGCTTGAAGATGTGACAGGTTTAGCAAATCTAACTCTTTTGTTCTTGTTAGTCAGTGTGACAACAACTAACTTCTCACTAGGTTTTGTTGAATTAAGGCATGTCTGAGAGGCATAGACTAACAATTCTTGAACATGTTTTGTAAACATGCAAGCAGATTCTAATAAAGGTTCACTAGGATTCCGTGTTCTAGTGCTTTCAACAAATCCACGAAGAGTGTCAGTATATTCTATAGTCTTGTCAATGTAAACCTCATGAGCATCCCTATTGTTCTTAAGGCTAAGAGAAATAGCTTCTATGTCAAGCTTGAACATTCCTGGAGCAAGAGTGGCATTAGGTTTTGAAACCACAGTATTGATAACATTTTTCCATTTAAGTTTCCTTAATTCATTTTTCAATGCTGTAATAGCAAAAACCTTTTCTTGAAGTTGAGCATTT
>BQNB010045387.1:1990-44307 GCA_026074375.1 Tanacetum coccineum
GAAATTCTACTTGCCTCGGCGGTGGTAGTCCTGGTAACTCCTCAAGAAACACCTCAGGAAAATTACGAATTACAAGCACGTCTTTCATTCGTCTCTCCTTCGACTTGTTCTTCGTAACGTGTTCTAAAAACAAATGACAACCTCGATCGACGTACTTACGGGCCTTGATACACGAAATGACTTTCCATCAAGATACACCTTTGTTACCTTCAACTATCAACATCTTATTCCTATACGGTATACAAACAACTTTCTCGCCGCAGATGATAACGGCATCGTGCTTGACAAGCCAATCCATATCGATGATGATGTCAAACGTACCAAGCTCAATCGGCATAAGATCGATTTCAAAAACATGGTTCACTAGACTCAAAGTGCAGCCTTTCAAAACAGTGTTCGTACTAGCTATCCTTCCGTCAACTAACTCTACCTCATAACTATCCTCTATTTTAATCGGTTTGATATCGAGCAATGAACTAAATCTAGTATTCACAAAACTCCTATCGGAACCAGAATCAAATAAAATAGAAGCATATTGGTTATTGAGCAGAAATGTACCAGTAACCACATTCAGACCTTGCGGCTCAGCATCCTTAATAACATAAGCTCGACCATGAACTTCTCTATCTTCTTCTTGCTTAATCCTCTTTGGACATCAGTTTCTAGTATGACCTTGCTCACCACAATCATAACAAGTCCAAACATGTTGAGCATTAGCACCTATGGAAACACTCTTCTCTTTACAATAACTTACCTTATGCCCAACCTTTCTACACTTGTGGCACTTAATCGTACACTGACCAACATGGCGAGTAAAACATCGTTCACACAAAGGAAGCTTTCCATCAATAGGAGCGGTAACCATGGCTCGCGCATTTCCTTGCTTTTGGCTACTCTACAAAGCATGACGAGAGTTATCCCTTTGATTGCCATTTCCACTACTATTTCCACCTTGAAGGTTCTCCCACTTTTGCTTATTTCCTTCCAAAATTATTGCATCTCTAGCTTGCGATTTCTGCTCCATTAACTATGAGCCATACGTACAACTTCGTTCAAATCAGCAGGCTTAAAAGATGTCACTTCACCCTTGATATTATCCGTCAATCCCCGGATGTAAGCACCAACCTTCACTCTTTCAGGCTCTACCATTCTTGGACACATCAAAGCTAGTTCATTAAACCTCTGGGTATAAGCAACAACATCATACTCCTTAACCTTCAAGTTCCACAATTCGTGCTCTATTTTTTAAACTTCTTCTATCGGACAAAACTCCGCAGTCATCAGTTGCTTCATCTCAGTCCAAGGCATTTGGTTCACAGTCTCCAAACCCATAGTTGCAACCTTAGTTTTCCACCAAGTCAAAGCCGGTCCTTCCAATGTAGCAGCAGCAAACTTTACCTTCTTACCTTCTGCACATTCACTGATCTCGAAAACACTCTCAGTTTTCTCAAACCATCTTCGCAATTCGACAACTCCTTCGACCTCACAAAAGACAGTAGGATTGCACTTCATAAAACCAGCAAAAGTGCACTCACTAACAGCAGGTCCAGTGTCTTGACCTCTAACTGGCCCATATCCACTAGCATCATTCCTGACATTCGCTTGCCTTGCCCACTCAACAACAATAGCAGCGTGAGTCATAGGTGCAGACTTTGGAGGCATGATTCTGTCACGTCACACAGAAAACAATCTGGTAAGCATTCATAGCATGGTATTCTCATAACATGGTACAATGACAAATCAATCACGACAACAGTCACACAACATCAAGTAGTAATCAAAAGATAGTCATTCATTTTTCATCACACGAGAATTAATACATAGTTGCATTGTTTCATGAAATGATACAAATCGTTACAACCAATAGCACTAAATCTACTAACTGAGGACTCAGTTTAGTGATTACACAACAAAAATTGAATCTAAACTACTATGAATGGATCCCCTCATGATTCTTTCAGAGTATGCCCCTCATCCTTGACCAAAACATTGATAGCTTCATTCGGTCTTTCTTCAAACATAAATCCCCTATGAATCATCTCTTGATAGAACTCATGAGCTTAAACTCTAGTCCAATAGAGATCTCTCTCGACTCGTTCATTCTGCATACGAAGGAATGTGTTGCTAAACCTTGCTTCTTCAAGTTCCCTCTTCAATTTCTTACACTCAACCTTATCTTCAGTATTACCAAGCTTCTCAACCAGCTTTTCCATTGCAGCCGTTCCTTGCTCCACACTAGAACGCACTTCATTACCTAAATCCAAGATCAACTTACCATAAAACTTATCTTTTGCTTTTCCCTTCTTCTCGACCAATGCATGCGCCGTCTCGCGTCCACACAATCGTCTTGAAAAATTAACCATTCGACCAAAAAGAGAGTCAATATCCCGCCTCATGAAGCCAGGTAGTAAACTATCACCATCCTCTCGAGGAATAGCGGCAATCGACGATTCACCTACCTCATAGACAATAACAGGAATAGTCTCATCCTCATGCTCAATCGGATTCTCAACCTCAATCTATCGTCATGTTCAAACCCAGAAGCAGGCGACGGAGGGTTAAGAGGATCCACCTCTTCATAAAGATATGTCAACTCTGGCTCATTCTTATCTTCCTTAATGTCGACTTCCATATCATCTTCTTCTTCTTAAGAATCTTCTTCTTCCTCAAATTCATCTTCTTCCGGGTCTTCGTCTTCATCTTCTATGATAGGCTCGGGAACAACAGGAACATCATCGTGTTGATTCGACTCAACAACAGGTACATCATCCACATGATCAGGAGGAATTTCGTTCACCATGATAATCTAGAAAATATCATATAATACTTACTTAATAGCGTATCACTTCTTTATTATTATCAGAACACTATTACCAAAATAACAGTTCGCATAAAAGCGCAACAAATAAAATTCACAATTCGCGACCTTCTCGATCCGCATATACCTCAATTATATTTCAAACATATATAGTATTAGTTATCATATAATCGCATGACATTCTATGCATACAACACATGCACAAATGTACCCACATATAACACCTTATGCATCCGACCCACGCATAAATATCCACGCTTAACCAATTATACATATAACACATACGTAAACATACTTACACATAACAATTTATAAATGTACCTTACATGTAACCAATGGCAACGAGGAGTCTCGGCGTGCGTGTAGAAGCGTTATAGTTTAGGTTTTTCAAAAAGACTCGACCTAGTTCTCTACAACTTTAGACTCTTGATATCACTTTGATATCTAAAACGATTACAATTCGAGTTTTGAAAACAACCTAGTTCTCTACAACCGAAGCTATGGTACCACTCTGTAACACCCGCCCCGAGGGGCATCAGATTGCGCAGCGGAAATTAGCAATTTGGTGTTACTAAATAGCATCCTTCACCACGATAATAGAAAACAACCCAAAAAAGATATTTTACTAAACATGTGTTCCATAATTATTCAGAGTTAAAATGCATTTAGGTCCTACAGAATTGCAACCATTGTCTATTACAACATTTAAAAAGACAATTGTTCAAATAAAAGACATTATTTTAACACAACTTAAGAAATTGTTTTTGAAAGACCAGAACACACAAGTAGCCTTTCCATAAAATCCATCACACGCACGACACCGCCACACAATCGTTGCCTTCAGCCTTGGTTACCTGGGATAAGACATGTTTAAAATGTCAACAACAAAGTTGAGTGAAATTCATAGAGTTTAAAGTAATCAATAAGTAATAACCTTTAAACACATAATTAGTTCTCGGGAAAACAAAGCAACAAATACAATGTATAACAACTTCTTTTCTTTCACGCAATAAGCTCATGACATCAACCGTTAACAAGACATATGGCATTTCATATGTTAAAGTGCACCAAACAAGGTATTATTGTCATCTACCTACTAATTTCTAAGTACAAAATGTCCATTGACAGGGTGTTCACCAACGGATTCAGACCCCAAACAAGGTTGTCAAACCCAATAGATCTATTTAATGCATTAGCGTTCACCTCACAAGGCAATTAACAGTTCATGAAATAAGGGACTTCGACAATAGCTACTTATGCGGAAACAATCTCATAATCGGGTCCAGCATATCATAAAATCATATGTGTTTGATTTATAAAACAAACATGTATCCCCCTCGCGGGTTTAAAAACAATTATAATAGTTCAAAAGCGAGGCTATGAACTTACCTTAAGCAAAAGATCCAAATCAATCAACTTCAACAAACGCAAGAAACTTCACGTCTAACCGTGACCTATATTATACATATATAGTGGTACGTGACTAAAAGTATAATAGTTCATATATTACATACTTGTATATATATACACATTACTATTATGTATATACAATCATATACTAAAATCTCAAGGTGCGACGCAAAACAATTCACCTTGACGCACTTAACCATATTACAACATTTTCAATAAAGTTTCCATTTTTAGAAAGTTTGCCGAAAGTAAGAATAATATAATCTAAACTTCATATTTCGTTATCAATTAACTAACATTACTAACCCTTTGCTCATTATAGACTTCATTCAAAAATTTACTCAAGTTTGACTTTCAAAAGTCAAAGTTTGTAGTTGACTTTTTACCTTAGAAATTACCCAAACTTGACTCGGCTGTAAAATGTTCGTTTTTAGGAGTTACAAGGCCCACCTTATATCAAAACGGACCTTAGAACATATTTTATCATTATCAAAAGCCTAATTTAGATTTCAAAATTTTCTTGACATGCTATGACCAAGTCAAACTTTCTGGTCAACAAAAGTCAACCCAAAGTCATTCCAAAACTCATTTTTATAAAAATCCAACCATTTTAACATGTTTAACTAGCCTAAAAACATGTACCAAAACTATCAAACATATGTTCATACTTGAAATACTTCCAAATTGATTTTGCACTTGAATCATCTAGCTACATTCATAATATACATAATATGAACATTTTAACAATATCAAAACATAGTTTGAATACTCACAAAGCAACCAAGAAAAGTTTTTGGCTTCCCCCTTGACCTTATGAAATCGGACGCAACCTAAAGACTAAACCAAAACCGTTTTCAACAAAACCAAGCCTTCACAACAATAATCTAAGCACTATGAACACCCCTTTATACTCGAAAACACCAAGAACCAACCAAAAATCTAACTTCTTCAATACTTAGTGCATGTAAGATTTTATTAGTGGGATTTGTAGCTCTTGATACAAGGATTAATATAGTGTAAATTAATTGTATTGTATGTTAAAAAAATCACTGGATTCGGTGTTTGTTTGAGGGCCGGTCAAAGAGAGGAAGGGACAAGAGGGATGGATGAATTTTGTAAAAAGGAAAATATAGAAGTAATAAGGTCCTATTTATAGAATACAAGTTTAACCTTTTGGCAATTTTAGTCCTTCCATTCTCAAGCCCTTCCAAAACTAGTACAAAAGTGTTATTTCTTTTTAATAAAAATCAGCCAAATACTCGGGTCACACCACGTTTATAAATATTTTAAATCCGTCCCACTAAATATAGTTTAAAACCTTTATTAAAACGTTATACCTTGTAAAACACGACCTTTAAACACGATTTTTACAAAAACTCAGAGAAACGACGTAAAATACAAGAATAACATAATCACGCTCTCGGAGCAATAATATAAGTTTTTATAACTTTCTTAAATGCTAAAAACAAATAAAAACTCATCCATGGATTGAAATTACCTTATCAAATGAAATTTCTGTCAAACCTCATATAATATAAATGACTATAATTATTTATGTAACTAAAATAACTCAGCTAGGGATAGACGTTGACCTGAAACTCGGGTTGTTACATAGGGTTTATCAAGATCACCATTGCTTTAATCCTTAGATAGATTATAATTAAACTAAAAGGATACTTTATGCGGATACGTTAATTATGGCAGGATTCAACGTGTCTAGGTCTTAGGATGATGTTCCGTCTAAGTCTTAAGAATGATATGCCGCTTCGAGATAAGAAATCATTGCTCTACATAAACAAACCAGTGTTTAATTGGATTTAATATGGCTAATACGGTTTTCTATCATTTGGCTTGTACCGCTCTTTTATCTTCTGATTATTTTCTTGCATGTTTATTGCGTTTAGAATTGATTATTGTCACCATAAAACCTGTGCCAGTCTCTCAGGCTGAAAACCCCCCCATCATCGTTAGAAACGTATATTGCATAGGTTTAACAAGTAATTAAAATTAACTTAATTAGAGTAATTAAAATACTGATAGAAAATAAGGTTAACGACCTCGCTCTTAGTGTTCAACACCCTACTTACCACGAAACTCCACCCGATAGGGTAGACTGCCCGTTAAAGTGTTGTTTTAGGATAAGTCGGCTAAATATAAATTTAAAACTTGGTAATCAATAAATTGACCCTACATGACAGAACATCAAGTTTTTGGCGCCGCTGCCGGAGAGTGGCTGTCCCCACTTCACCTACATACAAGCGATCTACACTTTCTTCTGTACAAAGCCTCATATGGTGCAGCCTTAATGCTCGCGTGATAACTATTGTTTTATGAGAACTCAACCAATGGCAAATGGCGATCCCAACTACTTCGAAAGTCAATCACACAGGCACGCAACATATCTTCAAGCTTTTGTATAGTCCTTTCGCTTTGACCATATGTTTGAGGGTGGTAAGCGGTACTCATATCCAAATCTGTCCCCAACGCTTTCTGAAGCGATCTCCAGAAATTAAACGTAAAATGGCTATCTCGATCCGAAATGATCAAAACAGGAACACCATGCCTACACACTATCTCTTTCAAGTAAAGTCGCGTGAGCTTCTCCATACTATCTATTTTCTTCATTGGTAGGAAATGAGCTGATTTGGTCAGTCGATCGACAATAACCCAAACTGTATCATACCCACTCGGCATTCTTGGCAATCCACTTACGAAATCCATAGTAATCCTTTCCTACTTCCAAACTGGAATCTCAGGTTGTTGCAACAATCCAACGTTTATCTGATGCCGGCCTTAACCTACGCATATCAGACACTTACTAACATATGTGGCAATATCAGCTTTCATGTTCGGCCACTAGTATAACAACTTCAAATCTTAATACATCTTGTCCGATCCCGGAAGGATGGAATACTTAGACTTATACGACTCATGCATAGCCAAATCCCTCAATCCACCGAATCGTGGAAACCAAACACGATTCCCAAAACAACGCGTTTCATCAGGGCGAAATTCGAATATCGGCTTAATTAATCTCCCTAAATTTTCCTTTCTTACATACTTCTTCTTTATTACTTCCTTATAAGCTTCATGAATTAGCTTCGGTAGATCATTGTGAACAGTCATCATCAAAGCTCGAACACGTAATGGCTTAATTCTTTCCTTCCGACTTAAGGCGTCAGCCACAACATTCGCTTTTCCAGGATGATACAAAATCTTACAAACATAATAACTCAACAACTCATTCTACCTTCGTTGTCTCATGTTTAACTCTTTTTTATTCAGAATATATTGTAGGCTCTTGTGATCGGTGAAAACCACACACTTCATTCCATACAAATAATGTCTTCATAATCTAAGAGCAAAAACAACGGCTCCTAACTCCAAATTGTGAGTAGTGTAATTCTCTTCATGGACCTTCAATTGTCTAGAAGCATACGCTATCACCTTCTCTCTTTGCATCAACATAGCTTCATAACCCTTAAGATATGCGTCATAATACACCATGAAATCTTCTGTTCCTTCGGGCAACGCTAAGATCGGTGCACTACATAACTTCTGCTTTAACGTCTGAAAAGCTTATTCTTCTTCTTTTCCCCACTCATATTTCTTATTTTTCTGAGTCAACTTAGTCAGTGGCTTAGAGAACAAAGAAAAACCTTTAATAAACCTCCTATAATACCCAGCCAATCCAAGAAATTGCCTCACCTCCGTTGGCGTCGTCGGTGCAGCCCAACTCTTAATAACTTCAATCTTGACAGGATCAACATGAACACCACTACGATCAATCACATGACCCAAAAATTGTACCAAATCTAGCCAAAAATCACACATTGAAAACTTGGCGTACAATCTCTCTTTCTTAAGCAACTCCTGAACAATCTTCAAATGCTTCCCATGCTCTTCTTCGTCCTTGGAATAAACCACAATATCTTCGATGAACTCTATGATTAACTAACAAATATGGCATGCTACTCGGTTTATCAAGTCCATAAACACAGCAGGCGCATTAGTCAATCCAAACGGCATTACTTAGAACTTAAAGTGACCATACTGAGTTCTAAATGCAGTAATCGGAATGTCTTCCTCTTTAATGCATAACTAGTGATATCCTGATCACAGATCGATCTTAGAATACACGCTCGAACCCTTGCTGTAGTAAAATAAATCATTAATTCTTCGGAAGAGGATAACGATTCTTGACAGTCAACTTGTTCAACTCGGTCCTCTATACACATTCTATAAAAACCATCTATCTTCTCATAAACAAAACCGGCTCCCCCCCCCCCACAGTGATGGAACTCGAATGACTAAATCTTTCTATAATAGCTCGTTGCAATAGTACCGACAACTTTTTCATCTCAAACGGTGTGCAATCAATACGGTGCACGTGCACCAGGTGCAACCACCTGGTACTAAATCAATTAAAAATCTACTTGCCTCGGTCGGTGGTATCGCTGGTAACTCTCAGGAACACCTCAGTAAACTCCTGAATTCTAGGCAACGTCTCCATCATCTCTCCTTCGACTTGTTCTCCGTAACGTGTGCCAAAAACAAATGACAACCTTGCTCGATGTACTTACGGGCCTTGATACACGAAATGACCTACAATCGAGATACACCTTTGTTACCTTCAACTATCAACATCTTATTCCCATACGGTATACGAATAACTTTCTCGCCACATATGATAATGGCATCGTGGTTGACAAGCCAATCCATACCGATGATGACGTCAAACGTACCAAGCTCAATCGCATAAATCAATTCAAAAACATGGGTTTCACTTGACTCAAAGTGCAATCCTTTCAAAATATGTTCGAACTAACGTATCCTTCCGTCAACTAACTCTACTCATAACTATCCTCTATGTTAGATCGTTTTGATATCGAGCAATGACTAAATCTAGTGTTCACAAAACTCCTATCAGAACCCGAATCAAATAAAACAGAAGCATATTGGTTATTGAGCATAAACATACCAGTAACCACATTACCTTGTGGCTCAGCATCCTTAATAGCATAAGCTTGACCACGAACTTCTCTAACTTCTTCTTGCTTAATCCTTTTTGGACATTGGTTTCTGGTATGACCTTGCTCACCACAATCATAACAAGTCCAAACAGGCTGAGCATTAGCACCCGTGGCAACACTCTTCTCCTTACAATACCTTGTCTTGTGCCTAACCTTTCCACACTTGTGGCACTTAATTGTACACTAACCCACATGACGAGTAAAACATCGTTCACACAAAGGAAGCTTTCCATCAGTAGGAGCGGTAACTATGGCTCGTGCATTTCCTTGCTTTTGGCTACTCTACAAAGCATCACGAGAGTTATCCCTTTGATTGCCCTTTCCACTACTATTTCCACCTTGAAGGTTCTCCCACTTTCACTTCTTTCCTTCCAAAATTCATGAGCCATACGTACAGCTTCGTTCAAATCAGCAAGCTTAGAAGATATCACTTCACCCTTGATATTCTCTGTCAATCCGCGGATGTAAGCATCAACCTTCACTCTTTCAGACTCTACCATTCTTGGACACATCAAAGCCAGTTCATTAAACCTTTGGGTATAAGCAACAACATCATACTCCTTAACCTTCAACTTCCACAATTCGTGCTCCATTCTTTGAACTTCTTTATCGACAAAACTCCGTATCATCAGTTGCTTCATCTCAGCCCTAGGCATTTGGTTTCACAGTCTCCAAACCCATAGTTGCAACCTTAGTTTTCCACCAAGTCAAAGTTTGTCCTTCCCAATGAGGCACACCAAACTTTACCCTTCTACCTTCTAACATTTACTGATCTTTAAAAACACTATCATTTTCGTCAAATCATATTTTCTAATTCGACAGCTCCTTCGACCCTAACGAAAGATAGTAGTGATTGCGACTTCATAAACCCATCAAAAGTGCACTCAAGAACAGCAGTGCAGTGGTCTCTACCCTCTAACTGGCCAATCCACTAGCATTCTTACTACATCCCGCTACCTTTCGCAGCTCAACAGCAATAGCAGCATCATCACTTTCCTGATCATTCGACGAAATAGAGATTGAGTATATGCAAACTTTGGAGCATGATTTTGCACTCACACAAAAACAATCGTGTAAGCGATTCATACAAGGTATTCTCAATAACAGGTACAATACAAATCAATTACGACACCACAAGTCACACAACATCAAGTATAATCAAAAGATAGTCATTCATTTTTCATCACACAAGAATTAATACATAGTTGCATTGTTTCATGAAATGATACAAATCGTTACAATCAATAGCACTAAATCTACTAACTGAGGACTCAGTTTAGTGATTTCATAACAAAAGAAACTACAATTGAATCTAAATTACAATGAATGGATCCCCTCGTGATTCTTTCAGAGTATGCTCCTCATCCTTGATCGGAACATTGATAGCTTCATTTAGTCTTTCTTCAAACATAAATCCCCTACGAATCATCTCTTGATAGAACTCATGAGCTCGAACTCTAGTCCAATAGAGATCTCTCTTGACTCGTTCATTCGGCATACAAGGTAATGTGTTACTAAACCTACTTTTTTAAGTTTCTTCTTGTAATTTCTACACTCTAACCTATCTTCATTAAAACCAAGCTTCTCAACCAGCTTTTCCATTGCAGCCGTTCCTTGCTTCATACTAGAATGCACTTCATTACCCAAATCCAAGATCAACTTACCATAAAACTTATCTTTTGCTTTTCCCTTCTTTTCGACCAATGCATGCGCCGTCTCGCGTCCACATAATCGTCTTGAAAAACTAACCATTCGACCAAAAAGAGAGTCAATATCCCGTCTCATGAAGCCAGGTAGTAAACTATCACCATCCTCCCGAGGAATAGCGGTAGTAGACGATTCACCTACCTTATAGACACTAGCAGGAATAGTCTCATCTTCGTGTTCAATCGGATTCTCAACCTCGATCGCATCATCAGGTTCAGACTCAGAAGCAGGTGGCGGAGGGTTAAGAGGATCCACCTCTTCATAAGGATATGTCAACTCTGGCTCATTCTTATCTTCCTCAATGTCGACTTCCATATCATCTTCTTCTTGAGGATCTTCTTCTTCCTCAAATTCGTCTTCTTCCGGGTCTTCGTCTTCATCTTCATCTTCTATGATAGGTTCGGGAACAACAGGAACATCATCATGTTGATTCGGCTCAACAACAGGTACATCATCCACGTGATCGAGAGGAATTACGTTCACCATGATAATCTAGAAAATATATAATACTTACTTAATAATAGTTTGCATAAAAGCGCAACAAATAAAATTCACAATTCGCGACCTCTCGATCCGCATATACCTCAATTACATTTCAAACATATATAATATTAGTTATCATATAATCGCGATTACATCTAAGCATACAACACATGCACAAATGACCTCCATATAACACATATGCATTCCGACACCACGCATAAATATCCACGCTAACAATTAATACATATAACACATTACTAAACATACTTACACATAACAATTTCTAAATGATCTTATACATTGTAACCAATGGCAATGGAGGAGGTCTCGCGTGCGGTAGAAGCGTTATAGTTTAGGTTTTTCAAAAAAGACTCGACCTAGTTCTCTACAACTTTAGACTCTTGATATCACTTTGATATCTAAAACGATTACAATCCGAGTTTTGAAAACAACCTAGTTCTCTACAACCGAAGCTCTGGTACCACTCTGTAACACCGCCCCCGAGTGCAACCCCCCTCGATTGCTGCAGCCGGAAATTTAGCAATTTGTGTTACTAAATAAGCATCCTTCACCACGTAATAGAAAACGACCCAAATAAGACGTTTTACGCACACATGTGTTTACCAGAAGGACTCAGAGTAAAAATGTGTTAAGGATCCTGATAGAATCACAAACATCGTCAATGACAAACAATGAAAAGTATAATTGCATTCAAATAAAAACATTGTTTTTAAAACAACGTAAGACAATGTTTTTTTGAAAGACCGGAACACAAAGTAGTCCTTTCATGAAAATCCATCACACTCATGACACCGGCCACGGACCATCGTTGCCTTCATCCTTGTTACCTGGGATAAGACATGTAGTAAAACGTCAACAATACAAAGTTGAGTGAAATGTCATAGAGTTAAAGTAATCTATAAGTAAAAACCATTGAGAACGACATAATTACTTCTCTGGAGTAAAACAAAGTCATCAAATGCAATGTATAACAACTTCTTTCTTTCACGCATAACTCATGACACCACAAGTTAACAAGACATCATGCAATATGTTTAAAGTGCCCCCAAACAAGGTATTATTGTCATATACCTACTAATTTCTAAGTACAAAATGTCCGTTGACAGGGTGTTCACCAACAATCTTCAGACCTCGAACAGGGTTGTCAAACCTAATAGATCTATTTAATGCATTAGCGTTCACCTCACAAGGCAATTAACGGTTCATGAAATAAGAGGACCTTCAACAATACTACTTAGCGGAAAACAATCTCAGAATCAGGGTCCAGCATACCATAAAATCAAATGTTTTGATTTATAAACAAACATATATCCCCCTTGCGAGTTAAAAACAATAAAAATAAGAATCAGAAGTGAACTCCACCTAAGCAAAAGATCCAAATCAATCAACTTCAACAAATGCAAGAAACTTCACGTCTAACCGCGACCTATATTATACATATATAGCGGTACGTGACTAAAAGTATAATAGTTCATATATTACATACTTGTATATATATATATATTACTATTATGTATATACAATCATATACTAAAATCTCCAAGTGCGACACAAAACAATCACGATTTTAATGACGCACACTAACCATATTACAACAATTTCAATAAAGTTTTTCCCATTTTTAGAAAGTTTGCCCGAAAGTAAGGATAATATAAATCCGAACTTCATATTTCCGTTATCAATTAACTTAACATTACTAACCCTTTACTCATTTTAGATGTTTTATTCAAAATTTACTCAAGTTTTTGACTTTCAAAAGTCAAAGTTCGTAGTTGACTTTTTATCCCAAAAATTCTCCAAACTTGACTCGGTCGTAAAACGTTCATTTTTAGGAGTTACAAGGCCCACCTTATATCAAAACGGACCTTAGAACATCCTTTATCATTATCAAAAGCCTAATCTAAATCACAATAATGTTTTATTTAATTTTTATTTTATTTTTTTTATCTCGACATGCTATGAACCAAGTCAAACTTTCTGGTCAACAAAATCAACCAAAGTCATACCAAAACCCATTTTTAGAAAAATCCAACCATTACAACATGTTTAACTAGCCTAAAAACATGTACCAAAACTATCAAACATATGTTCATGCTTGAAATACTTCCAAATTGATTTTGCACTTGAATTCCTACTAGCTCAAAATTATAGTATAATATGAATATTTTAACAATATCGAACATAGTTAGAATACTCACAAAGCAACCAAGAAAAGTTTGTGTCTTCTCCCTTGACCTTATGAAATCGGACGCCAAACCCAAAGACAAAACCCTAAAAACCCATTGTCAACAAAACAAAGCCTTCACAACAACAATCTAACACTATGAAGCACCCCTTTATACCGAAAACACAAAGACCAACCAAAAAGTCCTAACTTCTTTAATACTTAGGCTTTTAAGAAATATTAGTCGGATTGTAGCTCTTGATACAAAGGAATTAATAATGGTAAAATGATTGAATATTGCATGTTAAAAAAATCAATGGATGAGGTGTTTGTTTTAGGCCAATGTAGAGAGGAGAGGACAAGAGAGAATGTATGAAATTATTGAAAAAGGAAATATGGAATTAATAAGGTCCTATTATAGAAATAAAGTTTAACCTTTTGGAAATTTTAGTCCTTCCATTCTCAAGCACTTCCAAAACTAGTACAAAAGTGTTATTTCTTTTAATAAAAATCAGCCAAATACTCGGGTCACACCACGTTTATAAATATTTTAAATCCTTCCCACTAAATATAGTTTAAAACATTTATTAAAAAGTTAAACCTCGTAAAACATGACCTTTAAACACGGTTTTTACAAAAACTCAGGGAAACAATGTAAAATACAAAAAAAACATAATCACGCTCTCAGAGCTATAATATAAGTTTTTCTGACTTTCTTAAATGCTAAAAACAAATAAAAACTCATCCACGGATTAAAATTACCTTATTAAAGGAAATTTCTATCAAACCTTATATAATATAAACGACTATAATTATTTACATAACTAAAATAACTATCTTAGCTAGGGATAGACGTTGACCTGAAACTCGGGTTGTTACAATATCTCACAACTTTTCTGCTCCTCGTACTCCACAATCTAATGGGGTAGTAGAAAGAAAAAATTGTAGTCTACAAGAAATGAGTAGAACCATGTTAAATGAACAATCCATTCCTTAAAAATTTGAGGTGTAAGTGCTGCGATACCGTCTACCTATATAATTAAAGAGAATTTACATTAATTATTTTATGAAAAAACTCCATACAGTTGTTAAGAGGTAGGAACAAACCTAACTATTTATAAGTATTCGGAAGTAAATGCTTTATTCTTAATACAAAAGATTACCTCACCAAGTTCGACCCAAAGTCATACGAAAGTGTTTTCTTAGGATATTCGCAAAATAGTAAAGCTTACATAATACTTAACAAACAAACAATGAAAGTTAAAGAGTCGTTAAATGTAACTTTTGATGAAACTCCTCCCCCGCCTAAAACATCACCATTACAAGATGATGAGTTAGTCAAAGAAGAAGCTATAGAGGTTAGTAAAACAAAACCCATAGGCATTGATCTTGAAGACATTTCATTAGAAAATAATGAAATTGTAAATACTAAAGAATCTAAAACTCATCCCCGTATTAAAACGTAATTGGAAATCAAAATCAAAGAACTCTTTAGGTCGGCAAGCTTAAGACTAAATCAATTTCTTTTGCTTTAGTCACAATAGAACCTAAAAATAAATAATAAGATCATTAAAAGGTTCATGAATTGGGTAATGGCCATGCAAGAGGAACTAAACCAATTTAAAACAAATGATGTTTGGGAACTAGTCCCAAATCCCATGGATATGACCGTTATAGGAACAAAATGGGTATATAGAAATAAACTCGATGAAAATGACATCGTAACTAGAAACAAAGCTAGGTTAGTCGCCCAAGGTTATAATCAACAAGAAGGAATTGATTATGACGAAACATATGCACCCGTAGCTAGACTAGAGTCCATAAGAATACTTTTAAGTAAAGCTTGCGGCACTATACTTTTAAGTTTATACCAAAGATGTGAAGAGTGCATTCCTTAACGATTTTATCAATTAGAGGGTTTACGTTGGCACAACACTCCAGAATTCAGAAACTTCGCAAAACCTAATTATGTCTTTAGACTTAAGAAAGCTCTTTATGGTTTAAAACAAGCCCCTAAAAGCTGGTAATGATCAAATATAAAATCGATCTTATTAAACATGATTACTCCATGGGAATGGTAGATAACACACTCTTCAAGCTAAAAAGAAAGACTCCAACCTCATTATTGTCCAAATATAATGTTGACGACATTAATTTGAGGATCAACTTGTCAAGAAAATGACGACTATTCCAAGATCAAGCATGATGAGTTTTAATTAGTATGAAAGGGAACAAAATGTTTTACTAGGGTTTACAAATAAAACAAATTAGATGATGGAATATTTTTAATCAATCAAATAAATTAAAGGAAAGATAAGAAACTTGGACTAGAAGACTCAAAAGCCAATGAAAACCCCTATTTCTACAGAAACCAAACCACGAGTAGACGAAGAATGAGTCCGTAGACAATACCAAATATAAAGCGATGATAGGTATGTTTTTATTATTACTTAACGGCAAGTAAACCATAATCATGTTTATGTTTGCCTATGTACACGGCTTTCAGTAGGACACAAAACCACTCACCTTGAGCGGTTAAACGATCTCCGATACATTAAAGGCACTATCACATTTAGGATTAGGTATCCTAAGGAACCAGCATAGAAACAATAGTGATGCGATTCGGATATGTATGGAGATAACGTAATCGCAAAGCACTAGTGGTGTTTGCCAATTATGGGATGTTGCCTAACATCTTGGTTTTCGAAGAAGCGATACTGATCTTGGCCATCTCTACAATCGAAGCGGAATAGTAAAGCACAGTGGAAAGACAAGTTCAACAGCCCAATGGATGAAACAAGCTCTCATAGACAATGACGTAAAGTTAGATGAAACATTTCCAATAATGTGTGATAAACAAGCGTTATAGACTAAAGAATTATCCCATATCAAATACTCACTAACAAAACACATTGAGATTCCGCCATCACTTCTTCGCTATAAAAATTCAAAAAGAGAATATCTTTATAGAAAGGTCTCATCGAAGACATCATAGCTGATATCCTGACTAAAACCACTTAAATGTGAGCCATTTAACACTTACGTCTAGGTCAGGAATGAAGAACAATAGATTAAGATTTCGGCATAATAAAAGAAATGATAATCAATCAAGAACTGTTTGTTTCAAAAATTCTGAGAAAAATTTACTCAACAGTGTGGTGCCCCTAATTCATCAAAGGGCGGCTTAATTTTAAGGGACCGCCAGAACTTAAGGGGACCACCACCGAACTGACTAAAATTATTTATTTTCTCTCTCTATGTTCTAATTTCTATTTACACAAAACACAAGATTTGAGGAAAAGTCTATAATCAAACTTTTACAAATTCTTCTATCTAAAATGCATATCTCATTATACATATATACAATAGTCCCAATCTATTATTTTTTTTTAAAGTCTTTCTCATAACTAGGAGCACATGAAAATCAATTTTTATATATTGTTGAGATATGCTAAAAACATTTTTCACATATGCATAATGTACTCTTACTTGTTGTCAAAAGTATATAATCTAATATAATATTTTTGACATCTTGATGGCAAAAGTTAAATCAAGGGGAATTTGATTATTTTCTTAGGTTTTACATACTTAGTGTCGAAATAATCTCTACCCACATTTTTTCGCACTTTAGACACACTATATTTGCACCAAAAGTTTGGTTTGTTTATTAACTTAACCCTCTTGTCAAGAAAACAATCTTGTGCATTATATATCTAGTTTACATATTGTCATATGCTCTTTACTCTTTTGGTCTTCAATACATATATATTATATGCCAAAGATTATGTGAAATAGTTTATCCTACAACTTGTTCATATAAATGTAGAATGTTGAATGCTAATTGCAATGTGCAAAAAAAATCTTAATTGCCAAAAAAAAGATGGACGTGCTGGCAAATTCACCACCAAAACAAAAATCCTCACATAAAATATTTGAGAAAACTCGCTTTTTTGGAAATCTGAAAAATGAGTAGGCGGCTGACCCCACTAATTCAAAGGGTGTCCCCTTATCTTCTTAGAGGGGGACCGACCTTAATTAAGGGACCGGCTAGACAGTCATAGGTAACAACAATATTATCATCACTTTTTGAACCAAATACCCTCTAAACTTATGCTACTGTTTCTTAAATTCACAAACATTTGCTTGGATTTGATCTTAAATGTTTTATACTTTCCTAATTTTAAACCTTTCCTCCACTATAAATACAATTCTCAACTTCATCATCACAACATCCTCACCATGACCATCTCCTAACAAACCTACATCCAAACCATCAAGGGTAGCCAAAATGAGTGTGAAACCTATTGGGGAGGAGAAACTAAACCTTGTATCACATCTAATGAGCTCATGTAAATTCACCAACACAATGCCAAAACCACACACTCATACAAGAACCATCTCAAAAAACAAACACCCTAATCAAGTATAACCAAATCCTACGATTAAGGACACTCCCACATCACCACAAGTTATCTCACATCCTCCATTTCCTATTTTACCCATCAATTCACATGTTACTCACACTCAAGCTTCACCTCAAAGTGACAACCAAACTCAACACACACCACCTCTATCTCCAAGTAGAGAAAGCCTAGTTAATGACATTGAATCACATCCAAGACCTGTTTAACCTCTTAGCCATGCATCTTTTTCTCACAACAAACAATATCCTTCTCACCTTAGTCTCCAAACCTACCACACACCCTCACATTAACCAATTTGAAACCCATGTTAGGTAATTTAGCCTTGATGCATCTCACCTAAAAATAATTCCTTGCTTAAGTGAAGGATATTCAATTGGATTGAACTCCTCTTACACGACACATCCACCACCTAAGTTCAAAGAGATTACCCTTCCACAACCGCCTCCGCTCCAAACTCTCCATCAACAACCAACTAATCTTGTAATATGCCACAAATAATCGTCAAACCCTTTTGTGCGTCAAGCAATTCAAAAATCCTTCTAGTGGCTATTTAATTAATATTTTTTTGGTATTAATTTGCATCTAAAGCATATTTGATTTTTCCTTTTATGTATGCTTGGTGTGTAGTTCCATACATTATCACTAAATGAATGAAGTAACTTTGCTTTGATGTTGCCTTGTACTTTCATATTTTTCCTCCTTCTTGCTACATGTTAAAATATTTGTATTGTTCTAACCGTTTTTGTATGCCAAGAAACCATAGTCTCTATTCCTGGTAGCCCCGAACGAGAGGGAGCACACATCAAGGGTGGAGAATTTATTTCGTCCGATTTTACTACAAATCACGATGCTTGCCTTTTTGATCCAACAAAAATAGGGAGAAATTGACATAACACCACTGAATCTTTTTTAGAATTAATTTTACATTTATTGAGTTTAAATTTTTGTAATCATCAAAAAGGGAGATTGTTGTATAGAAATAACACTAAAAACATAATTAATATTATTCACATCTTTACGTTTTGATAATCACAAAATATAAAAACGTTCAATGTAAAATTAAACGTAAACAAGTAATTAGTAGTAAATTTTCATTTCGAAAATTATATCACTTAAAGGTATGAATAAATAAATGCTTAATGCATTTTATGATCAAAGGAAATTTTTATTCAACCTCACACTTTTATAAAATATTGTAAACATTTTTATAAACATTTTCTACAATTAAAATAAATGTTTTATTCAAAATAAAAATTTTAAAATTTAAATTTTCGGACCTAAAACGGCTAGAAAGTTCTAGAAAATTCTCCCAACACAAAAGGATAAACTGGGGAGCGCCTAGTCTAGGGAGGCCCCATTATATACAAGGGCGACCCCTTTATCTTTAAGGGGACCGCCCACCTATTTAAGGGGACCGCCCATAGGTAGACGCTCCTCCAGAATGTCCTAAAATTACTGGACTATTCCTCACTATTTTCTCACTTTTTGCACTCATTCTTTCTGATAAAAAACAACCCACACATCTCATTAAAATCTTTTGATCATTTAATCATAAAGCTTTGTTTCCAAGTGATCCAAACTCAAATCCTCAAGTGCAAGAGAAGAATACTTCCTACCATCAAGTGAAGAAGTATTACACCTTTGTGTGTTGTTGCAATCTTATTGCATCCATATCATAACTTGTAAATCATTTGTAAATCTTGTAAAGTTGTGTAGTTGCTAGATCTTGGTGATTGTTGTAAGTATAGTTTGATCTTGGTGATCTTTCCTAGTAGTGTTAGTTAGGTGTGATTATAGTATGTGCTTGGTGAAGTAAGTGGTGTGAAGAAAGTTGTGTATTCGTTGATCAAGTCCCGTAAAGCAAGTTTGTGAAGGTTATGGTAATTGGTTCTAGCTAAGATTAGAACTCGACATCTAGCTTAGTGTCAGAAATCAAGATAAGCGAAAGTTGTGTAAGGTTTTCTCCTCCATAAGGGAGCTTGTTGACATTGTGAAGAAAACTCTCGAGTTAGGTAATTGATTGTAGTTTTTATATACTATAAAATATATAATATTCCAAAAAAGCAATTAAGAACTTTCCTAAAGTCTCCCTTAAGAAAAGCTCACTCTAAAAGATATATATAATATATAATACGTATATTTAACCGGGAAGAATGATCACCCGGGTCGTTTCCCCAACGACTTGTGAAATTGAAACCTTGCTTTAGCTTGGATTATGATTTGAATGAGAGAAAAGATATTTTTGAGTATCTATAACTACTAAATAAAAGCAACAATTAAAAGTAATTAAACACTTAAACTAATTAACGGGAGCAAATAAAACGCGACAAATAAGCAAATACACTAAAATTAACTCCTAAAAATGCAAACTAAATTTCTAAACCTAAATTAGGACAAAAGAAAATTTTAAGAAAAAGAAAAACATTTTTTTTGATTATTTTTGAATTTATTATGAATTAAAAACTATTTTAATCTAATTAAATCCTAAAAAATAGCAAATTAAGTCCTAAAAATTTAGAAAAATGATTTTTAAACTTAGAAAAGTCTAAAGTAACTTAAAAACTCAGAAAACTATTTTTAAAATTAAAATCCTATTTTTAAAATTAAAAATAAAGGCTTAAAAATGAAAATTAAAATCTAAAAGTGTTGAAAATGATTTTTCTGAATGTAAACCTAAAAGTATTTAATCTAATGCTAAAAACTATTTTTTTGTATTTTTCTGAAAATTATTTCTATTTTTAATGTATTTTCGAAAATTAAAACCTAAGAAAAATGATTAAAAATAATCTACTAAATGGAAAATTATGAAAAATTCAGGGAAAAACCAATAAGCTACAAAGATCAAGGGAAAATTATCACTAACCCCTCAGCTTATCAAATAAGCTCCTAATAAGCACTAAGAAGCTACGGCTTTTTTAAGTAAAAGGAAATGAAAAAGGGTTTATTAATTAAATGAATGGAGAAGAGGTTGGATGAGCTATTGTAGCACAAGTGTTAAGGCTGTGGTGTTGTGAGAGGGAGGTCGTGGGTTCGAGGTTGGCTAACACCCTTTTTGCAATTTTTTTATTTTTGCAAACTAAAAGCTAGAACTTATTAAGGACACTATTCTAAGCACTTTTAATAAAAGGAGCTTAAGCTCAAACTCAAAAATAAGCTCTCTAAGAGCTTTTAAAGATAGCTGCTACAGAAAGTAGCTTTTAAAAGGCTTGAAAAACTTATTTACACTAAAATACTTGCACAGACTTCATTATAAGCTCAAATTCAAAAGTAAAAGCTGTTCTAGAATCCCTATGAAATGCAGAAGCTTAATCTAACAAGCTACTTAAGCTAAAATCACAACAAGACTTCTAAATCTAGGATTGAAAACAGCAAACTCAGGAATAAAACTCAAAAATCTCAAAAAGACCTTAAGCTAAAAAGCACAATAAGCTATTTCAGAGGCTAAGCTTTTGAAAACTTAATTACCTATCTATAAGCTAATAATCCAAATCATAAAAACAAGTCCTAAAAGCTAGAAATCTAAATTTAGAAACTAGTTACTAGACACTACTGTTTTTGGTTTTTTAAGAATTTATATGAAATTTAAAAGCTAAAATACCTTAGTAAATAAGCTAGAATTCTAAAAATAAGTTTTAATCTAGCTAATCTAAGATATAAACTATAAGCCTACTGAGTTTAAGCTATTAAATCCTATTATAACTAGCTCAAATTTTAGATCAAAATCCACTGCAGTTTAAGACTGTAGTGGCCTATCTGATGCAATTGGTCAAATGCAAAACAACTTTGCAGGTTACCTTTAGGGGTAAACCTGCATTACACTTTCTAATTAAGTGTGATAGAACACCTAGCAAACAAAATCCAAGCCTTAGAAGGCTTGGATCAAATTTTCACAAGCACACATAAGTAGAAAAGGTACCCTGGTGCAGGAGCTTAAGAATAAGCCTCAAAATGAATTTAAATCCAAACTAATCCTAAGAACTTGCTCAAAACTAAATCATTTATGAAAACTTAGCTGACTAAAATAAAAACACAAATTGTCATTGACTTTTAGAGGTCAAATTAGCTAATTCCAAACACTCCTTAACCTTATGACAGAATTGACTTAGGCTTATAAACTTGAAATCCACTTAACAAATCCGAAATATTAGATGATCAACAACTTATATTAACTCTAACAAACATAAACTAACAATCAAAACAGCTTAAACAAAGATCTAATTAATTATGCTAACTAATTTTTTGGTTTTTATTATTTTTTATTACAGATAATGAAATACTAAAGATCTATAACAACTAAGCTAAAAACAGACTAAAACTATGACTAATAAGCAAATAAGACACAGATAAGCCACTAGATAAGCAGATATAGGAACACATAAGCAATTAAGCAATCTACACTATTAAGCAATTTTAAGCTAAAATTTAAGAATAATGAAATTAAATGAGAACTTACCAAGCTTCAGCTAAACAAAAGCACAAAAATAAGCAGCTAAAAGCTCTAGCTTATCCTATTGGATAAGCTAGTATAAGTCCATGGGATTCCTTCCATGATTGAAGGAGTCCTTCCACAATTGACTCCCCTTCCATAAGCTTTTAAGTCCAAAAGCAAAGGTTATAAGGTTTTAAACTGTTTTTAAGAGTTAAAGTATGATTAAGGTCTGATTTAGCTCAATTACTAGCTTATAGACTAGTAAGAGCTTGTATGAGCTTATTAGATCAATAGCTTAACATTTGAGAAGAATTGAGAACTTATGAGTGAAAAATTAAAGTGCTTATTACAGATTATTTAAGAGCAAAACTAGATTTCATAAAACTTGATTACATTAACAATAGAAAATTACAACTATTGAGAGTAAAATTACATAAGCTAAAAATAAAAGTTTAAGCTAAAAACTAAAAGCTACTATATAAAAACTCGGTAGTGTGTGTGTGATAGTGAGGGCTATTTATAGCCTGTTGATGAAGATTCTAGGCCTTGCCTTGCTTCCCAAGCTCCTTTCAATCATGTCCGTACAAAATCCTAATCATTGGAGGATTGATTATGGCCCTTGGATTACTAAATATCTCACACGGATTGCCAGCGTGGCAATCCGTGATTGAGACACTTGTGTTTCTTTTGAGTGTATATCTAGTGTAAAAACCCATCATCTCTTGTGCTTTTCCTCCATTTCACGTGTGCTTCCTTGATGAGATTGGTTAATGAAAAGCTTGAGTGACTAATTTAACCCTGCCATTGTGTTGTAGACCTCATGAATTGACCAATGCACCCTTTAATTTGCATTTGCCCCTTGATTTGACCATAGGTAAATGAGGTAGGGGATGATGAATAGTAACATGTTCTTGGCGCCATTTATAACTGAAAACGGGTAAATTAGATTTAAACTTTGGTCATTTGGCAATTATGGTCCTTGTCTTTGTTGTATAAAAGACCAAGTGTAAAATAACTTTTATCTTTTGACAGGAATGGTCCCTAGACTTAGTGTAAAGGGATAATGGGCTTAGTAAATGGGCTTTTTGGATCCGGGTAAGGTAGTAAGGGTTTAAGGCCTATTTAAGCCTTAGGGGCCATTTGTGTAACATTTGGCAACTTGAGGGACTGAAATGGAATATTTTGGGGTTTTTTGTCCTTTTATGGAGTTGACTTTGTTGACCCATAGTTGACTGGAGGTTGACCACAGCTTTGACTTTTTGACTTTTCCTATTTTTGGCTTTGCATCTCTGGCTTCTTTTGTGCTCTTCCATTTCTCGTGTCCGTGATTGTCCATTTTTGACGGTTTTCTTGTGATTTTTGATAAATTCGTACCTACACACACAAAACACAAAAACAAGTATATCTTTGCCATTTTTAATGTATTTGGGTCATTTAGGGTCATTTTTGGTGTTAACGGATATGTGTATTTTACACTTATCTGTTAGCAGTACTAACTCCATAAGCAGTATTAACTTCATTAGTACTGCTAGGGGATGACACAAAAGCCATATTCTGAGAACTTGAGCTTGAGCTTGCATTTCTTTTAACCTCTTATTCAAAAATCTTGAAATTGTTGTAGAGATCATCAAAGCTCATTGTGTCTAGATAACGTTTATTCCTCCAGACCACAACTTGAGTATTCCACTCAGAAGGCATACTTCTCAAAAATTTGAAATTGTAATCTTCTTGTGAAATAGATAGCCAGCTGACTTACAATATTCTGAAGCCTGTTAAAAATAGAGTCAAGAGACTCTGTGCTTGAAGCACTAAAGTTCTCATACATTTGCTTCAGAAGATTTTTTTGAGTCTTCTTTGTGGCTTCATTACCAACAAATCTTGTTTGTATAGCAGCAAACAAAGTCTTAGCATCCTTGTACTGATTAAATGTCATTAGATGTCATTGGAAGTGCCGTCAGTACAAAACTCTTGCTTCACATCTTCTCTTTTGTACCTTTCTTTAGTAGTTACAGGACCTGGCATTAGTGAAGTTAAGGTACCATCAGCATTTGTTGTTGTTTGAGTTGCTGGTTTGAATGAGTTTCCATTCTCTATGACATCCCACAGAGCATAGTCTTGTACTTGAAATGTATTGCTATCCTTAGCCTTTCCACATTCATATTCACTCACCCCCTGTTTGAGAGTGGGCTACTTTGCCTTTGTAGTAGTGGTTTTGAAGCAGTTTCTATGATCCATCTTTCCTTATGAGTTAAGGGTGTTCTTCTTGTTAGTTTCTTATAGATCAAAGTTTCAGAAACAAGCTCTGATACCACTTATTGATCCTTACTTAAGATCGATTCCTTAGCTTGTAAAGGTTAAGTTACTTTGGATAAATCCAAAAAAACTATGATTGAAACTTTGTAAATACTAAAGAGTATGTGGAATCTACTCTTTAATACTTAGAAGAATATTAATAAAACAGTAAACTGTATAAATAATGATATTACTAAAAAGCTCCAATATTATTATTTCAATATTACGAAGTACTCTTTGTCTCTTAGTACTAGGGTTTAAACCTTAAAGCTATATATAAAATATGTATCTAACCTAAACACAATAATTAGTGATCTCTTTTATTACATCCTAGGTGTCCATTATAAGATATACAAATCTTCTTATAAATTCTAGATCTTATACGTTTCTTTCTAACTTTATTAAGATATACACTGGAATAAGTGTCAATACAAAATCACTTGAGAACTTTTTATCACTTTAGTTGTCTTAATCTTCATCTAGCAGTCTTATGTTATGTTCTGGCTAGTGAGCATTTGTACTAACCTTACTCTCTAGCAATACTAACTGGTTAGTACTGGCAGTTTTAACTTGAGCAGTACTAACTCTTGGCTTGGCATTACTAAATATAAAGACTTTTAATTCCCAACAATCCCAACATGACGGAAGAACTTAGGGATATCTATATGACTTTAGAGAGTAGGTATGTTCATGAAGGGAGAACCATTGACCCATCTTTCTATAGAGACCTTAGTGATGACTCTGTGGCTAAGTTTACCGCCATAGGTTTTGATTGCTTGCTTTCTCTAGATGAGCAAATTTGTCCAAGGTTTATCTTTAAATTTTACAAAACACTTCATCTAGATAGAGACCCCTCCAACCATCTCTTAATTCAATTTACCATCAACAATCATCGTTTCAACATCTCCCTTGCTCAATTTGCCAAGCTTACACATCTTTCTAATCAAGACATTTGTATTTACTCTGATGCTTGAGGTCTTGATGAACTTTGAAAACCTTTGAGTTAAAATTAACACCTTACAACTCACGCCTTCTGGCCATTGATGACATCTGAAACCTAATTCATCGAAGAACCATTCATGAAAAGGTAGACAAAGACGGAAAAATCATCCACAAGTTGCCAAACCAAATTAAAATCAATGAGCTTTTTTATCACCTTAGACCTTGTAAACTAGTCCTTAGGGAAAATGTCTATTTCGCCATAGGAAATAGAGACCATACTCAAGCAATTATTGCTTTGATGTTGTATTGCCTAGAAAACGGACAACCCTTCAACCTTGCTTACTTCATCATTAGGAGGATGTACTTCTTTAGAGACCGACAAGACAAAGTTCTACCGTATGGCATGATCTTAACTCGTCTCTTTATGAACCTTAAAGCAAATATGTCAAATCACACATTTGATGAACGTTACGTTCTTGTCCCTAGAAAGATGTCATCCCTTAAGGCAAAAAACCAAGAAAGCCTTACTACCCAAAATAACTAAGAATGTAGGAAAGTCTAAACGTCCCTAATTGTCCACCTCATCCTCAACCGAATTGCCACCTTCGGATAATGGAGACTTGCCTAGTAGTGAGCTTTCCCTAGGTCTTATAGTAGGGCTCTTAAGGATGATCCAAACATGTCCAAGGAACAAAGGGAGATAAGAGGGATGTTTAAAAACTTGGGTAGAGCGTTTTGCCACAACTTTGCAAGGATGTTGAAGAAGGGATGTCGTTGAAGGAAGATTTGTTTATTAAACAATTTAAATGTCTAATTATTGTGTCTTTGGATTATCAACTTGTCTACTTGAATATGCATGCTTAAACTGAATGTGAACTTAGTACTCACTTTACTTTATCGTGTTTATGTTATTATTTTATCTTTGGTAATATTATTTGGTAGTAGATAATGATGCTTGCATGCTAGCTTGTTTTGGGTTTAGGTTGCAAAATGCAGTTCTGGTTGATTTTGCAGGAATTTTGAGAAACACAGATAAAACATATAGGTGTTTCCGGTACCTTGTTTAGGTGGATCCGTGGCTCACCAGTCCAGGCGCCAAAATTCGAATTTTGTTGATTTTAACTTTTTTATACTTTATCTTATAACCATGCTATATGATACTATGTGGGATTTAAACTTAGGGTATAACTGTTCTCCATATTATCCAAGGACCAATTATACAACCACTTCACCACTTTCACCTTTTAATCATCACCCTCAAAACACCATTTTTTCACAATCTTCTCCACATTTCTCCATCATACACCTTACTAGTTCATCCAAAACAAATTCACCAACCTTCAAAAGAAAAACCGTAAGAATGAGTGTCAAGTTCAACCTATGTCATTCTCACATCTTAGTGGTAGGAACAAACCTAATGAAAGAAATCCTTCACCACCTCCTAGAAAGAAATCTCTCTCACCACCACAAGCTCCATTAAAATCCATCTCTAGCAAGAGTATACACTACACCTCATCATCATCACTAAGTGGGTCTCCGATACCAACTCACGTTACACCTCTACCTAAACTTTATTTTTTCATTCTGATAAAACAAGAACCTCAAGAACTTCCTCCACTACAAATGTTACAAAATAACCCCTATGTGTCAACGATGGACAATTAGCCACCAGGCCCTTTAAATCCATCTCCACCACCACATGTCTCACGACCACCTTCCGAATTTCCAAATCCACCACCCGAATTTGAACCACTACCATCAACTCAACCATTGTTTTATTAATTAGTAACAACATTACACCTCCACCTCTACAATAATACACTTCCACTTGAAAACATTCACCATCCACCACCAAATCTTTCAAATCAAGATTTTTCCAATCCTCCAAACATCTTGGATTTTGTTCATTCAAATGACATGCCTCACCTCCACAACATGTTTTACCAATGTTATAGCACCACAAGGCATGAGATCCAAATTCTCTGAAACCTTGTCAATTACATGTTCTCATACATTCGACACCACCTCGGTTCTTATTGCGGCTTGTCGCATAGGACTTCTACAAGAAGTTTTAATCTACATAGGCAGTTGTACCAAACGTTGTAGTGTAGTATAGGCAAACTCGGGGGTTGTTATCCGTTCTATAGGGGAATAGGTTAGGAAGCTTGATCACGGTCTAACAAAATTCTAAGGGTTAAGAGAAGATTATTTTTGTGTTTTTATGTTTATAGGAAAGCAGGTAAAATCATATATTTGAGAGGTTGGTTGGTTTTAGCTATTAAACTAAATATAAACTAAGCTACTAGTGATAAAAATATAATAAAAAGATTGTGTTATTTAATCATGTATTACTCACTAGATTGCATCTCCTAGTGTTGTTTGCTTTGTCACACTTGTGAGGATTTATGTATTATTTCCTAAGTCATGAACAAAATTACACGAACCAGTCGTCTATTGAATTATTTCATTATGCCAACGCACAATGTAAGTTAGTTGATGACTATTACAAAGCCCCTAAAGGAGTATTTTTAATGCATTTGAATATATTAAGAGTGGATAAACCATATAATGGGCTAATATGGTTGTATAAAGACTTTTACCCGATGGTTATCCTTCTACACAATTCAGTTTTCATAGGACATATCTACTGCGATATAGACAAAGGCTGGTTTTTAAGACCTAACATGCATATTATCACAAGAAAGAAACACCAATAAGATCTTCTTCTAGGTTTAATTTTATAATAAATAAATATCCATAAATAAAAGTTTAGCCAAGCTTGTTAAGATAAAATTAGAACAGATAAGAATCACACAACAAGACATATTGAATGATTAAGGATAGTTCGTCTTTGATTAAAAACATGAATGAAGGAATTACAATAGGTTTTAAGGCCTAAAAATCATCCCTTACAGCTGCAAACAAACTAGGAGTTCGCCATTTTCTTTTACTCTAAAGGTTAACAATATAAAACCCTAAAAGCGGATTTGTAATATATAGGAAATCGTTTTGCGACGGAGTCGCGTTTTATCGTGACGCCGTCCATGGAAATAGAAATATTCTAGATAATGGGTTGGGTCATTTGCATTCTGACGCAGTCTTGGAGATCTTTGTGACGCGTCTTGAAGATGAGTTTTATGACCGGCGTCACGCGTAATTTGTGAGCCTGTCTCCGCTTCTGAGTAGAAATTCTTGAGAGATGTTGGTGTAGGTCCGTAGTCTTGTCCGTTTCTTCTCCAAATGAGCCCAAGACCACGGCTGAATTTCCCTCCAAATGCCTTCCCAAATGCTGATAACTAAAAGGAAACTCGATTTAGTTACCTATTTTGGGCATAAATGCACAATTTAAGGGGTTATTAACGTCCCAAATTAAGTGTATTTAAATGATACCTCAATCAATATACCCTCACTTTGATTTGCTTGACCTCAAACAAATCGCTTTTCTACCTAGCAACAAGATCCACCATCACTACGAATCACCAAAGCAATATGAGGGTCATTTTTACCTACTCTTTAAAAGTATTTTACAACACAACCTTCTAGACCTTGTAATTAAAAGCACGGAAAGTATATACTAGCACCTCACATAAGTGTTTGGGATTCTCTCTTTCTCTCGGGTGTATAATAAATTATAACATAAGGGGGAAACGGAAAATCAACACTCATTACATGTCATAGAAATATAAAATTACCAATAGGCTGGTAAGGATCAAACCTCCAGCGCTAGGCGCAAGCATTATTCATTACTATCTAAGAGGTCTTTTAAAGGGTTGTGGGGTATAGGTGTAAGATAACATATAATGGAAACAAAAACGGATGAGATACATTTGGGTGGCTTTGGGTGAATTTGGAGTGGAAGGGTTAGCTAATTATTTACATGAATACACGCTGGTTTGGTTGCTAAGCCAAGACTCGGACGAAGATATACAAACTCTACACAACTCTACACTTGAACTTTTACATGCTCGATATTTACAATCTAACTAATGACCCGTTTATGGTGGAGCAATATAAACATGGTGATCATCTACATTAATTATGGGGGTATCGACTTACTTTTCTTCCCCATTCTTCCGCGAAATAAACACCTACCATGATTATCAATCGTCCCAAAACTGTTATTTACCAAGGATAAGACTTAGCATACGTGTACTCATAATTAACTTGCGGTTAAAACATTAATATACTAAATGAGTGTTGATCCCAAACTAAGATCGATTCCTTATTGTAAAGAGTATGTTACTTTGGATAAATTCAACAATAACATTAGTAGACAACTTTATGTGGATATCAAAGAGTATGTGGAATCCTATTCTTTTTATCTTGAGATATATCAATGAATAGTGAATATGAATAACATGTAACTTACGATGTACAAAAGCTTCAATTTTATTAATGATAATATTACGAGTACTTATCTTAGTACTAGGGGTTACAACTTGAAGTTCATCAAGACTTTAATCTCTGGATCTGTGTATGTTGTGTTTTGTGAAGATAGATGTCGAGTAGTTGTGTTATTGAGACTATATCCAACTAATGCCCTAGAGCCTACTTTTTAGATCTAAGGAGTCCTAATCGGCTTACAATATATTCCTAAGATATCTCAATCTTTTCTAAACATAAACGTAATCTTCTAAATAAATACATGTATATCTTGTACATAAATATCTCAACACTTATCTTCACACGCATTCTTTTTCTCCAAACAATCTTTATCTCTTTAACTCGTCTTTATCCTCTTGACAGTAGAAAGTCTTCAAACAGTCATAATCTTTCCACCAGCAGCACTAATAAACATAAGCAGTAGTAATATTAGTACTAGCAGTACTAATATACACTAATAGTAGTAACCTGTACTAGCAGTCTTAACTTTTACTACTAACAACAGTAACTTTATGCTATCAGTACTAAACTATACTAATAGTAGTAACTAGCAGTGGTAACATTATACTACCAGTTTTAACCACTTAGCATAATTTCCATTATGTACCTGAGCAGCAGTAACTTCTAAGAATCCATGAAGTCTTTTAAGACCCAACAATGAGTACATACAAGGTGGGCTAAGGCTATTTGGGTGTAACGATTGGTTTAAGGGTGACAATGCTTTTCATTAATAGTTCGGCTTAACTAGAAAATTACGAGAACCATGAAAAAAGATAGGCTTGAAGGGTTGTACTAGGGGTATCCTGCACTAAAGATGAGTGCATGGCAAGGGTGTGAGATAGTTATATGATCGGTGTGACCTTCCATAACAAATTTTAGGTTTAAATACAAGGTTATCCTAATGCCTTTTATCAAGCCAAATCCTAACACTTACTATGCGTGTCTCAGGATGCATCACAACAGAAAAGGCGACAAAGACCATACGTACACATCCGTAACGACGGAATAGGCACATATGACTACATTCGAACCTTAATTCGAGAAAGCTAAAGGTACAAATTATCTTGGGTATCAATAATGGATACCCGAATTCCTAAAGATCTAAATGCGAACCTCTTATTTTTGGGGTGGAATTTAAGGGTTTTTGTGCTAGTCATACACATTCCTATCCATGAGACGCTATTAATACTTGGTTTTCGTCGGTATATGTCATAAAAAAATTTAAATTTTGTTCAAAACTACCTTTTTATGCTATGTTTCGCTATATTACTCATCATTTTAAGGACAAAGCAAATGGCAAATGAAGGAATAGTTTCTAAGGCTTATTTCCCCCTACACCTAAGTTGAACATTGTCCCCAATGTTCTATAGAAGTACCCGTATAAACGAATAAAGAGAAAAGAAAACAAGTAAAAGAAACTAGTACACCCCTAGTTTGCTCAATAATGGAGAAGAAACATGCGATAACTGGCTAAATCGTCCTTCAAGAATCATCCAATGAAATTTCCTAAGAACTTCCAAGCTTCTTCTTGTCAAATATAACCTGTAATCAAAGACAAAGACAACTACACCAAGCATACAATCAACGGGATAGATATAAATACAGTGAGAGTTTAGGGTTTTGACTCTATGAAAGGAGTAAAGATAAGATAAGAGTAATGATATAATCATGAGTTTATGCAGGTTTACAAAAGAATTCTAAATTTTAGATATTGCACATTTTATTTTTCAAAAATACTAAAAAAAATTCGAATTTTTACATTCCTGGAGACACGACGCCGTTGGGTGTTAATCCTGACACCGTCTCTAGCGTCTGTGAAAAATTCTTCTTCGTTTTTAATGTGAAATTTCCTGCATACAATTTTATTAGTTAAATCTGAAGAAAGCACTGCATAAAAACCTAGAATTAATCGTTACAATCATATGACTCGAAACTGATGCGAATTAATCTAAACAATTTATTTTAAATGTTTAAATTTGGTTCTTAAAAACTGGATATATTCCCCTACACTTATTTTGTTGCAAAATACCTTTGATTGCAAATAAGACGAAGTTATAAACAAACAAAGCATAATTACAAAATTTATTCAAACATAATAAAACAAACAGTAAAGAATTAAAACACACGACACTCCTAAGTGCGGGAAAAATAAACATTGGGTTGCCTCCCAAGAAGCGCTTTTCTTTATTTATGAGTCTTGTAGCTAGACTCGAAGTCACACGTTAAGTGTCGTAGAAGTGGTCCAAGTCGATGATCTCCCTTGGACTTTCTCTCTCGGAGAGCTTTCTAGTGGTGGGGATTGATTGTAGGGTTTTGGTAAACTCTTCTCCATCTGGATCAATCAGTCTAATCTTGGCATGCCATGCTCCATCTCTGTTTTTGGGTGGTTTGTTTCGGTTTATTGGGTTGTTAATTAAGTCCTCCGACTCCCACATGTTACTCTTAAGGTTTATGGGTATAGCTCCTAAAAATTCCACCATTCTTCTAAACACAAGGACATCCTTAAAAGGATTGATCTCAACATCTCTAGAAATTTCCCATTCTCCGGGCAAATGGCAATCTAAGAAGTCTTTCCTAGCGTAGTAAGGGATTTTTGAGCCTACTCCACCTGAGCTAGGGCGTGGTTTGTATGATTCCCTTTTTCCAAGCGTGGTCCAGTAGGGTGCTTCCTCTTCAACTAAATCGACTCCTTTTACTCTGAATATCGACCTAGTGATCCCTTCACCTACCGCTATTTGGCTTTTCTACAATCTATAACTGCATTGGTGATTGCTAGGAATCCTCTTCCTACTAGTAAAGGGGTTTCGGGGTCTTTCTTCATATCGATTACGTAGAAATCGTTTAACAGTTTCAGTTTTCCTATGTGGACTTCTACGTCTTTAACAATTCCAACGGGGTAAGATTTGGTTCCGTCGGCTAACCCAAAGATATGGTCAGTCTCTTCATATAATCCGATGTTAAGCTTTTTGAAGAGGTATAATGGGATTATGTTCACACATGATCTTAAATCAGCTAAGGTGTCGAAAGGCTTTGAGTCCCCTAATCTACAGGGTAAAGTGAATAGCCCAGGGTCTTCCATCTTTGCAAATACTTCTCCTTGGACCAATGCTGATCCGTTTTCGCCTACTTCTAAGCTCTCCACGTATTTATCCAACATTGCGTTATAGATTGGAGCATGAGCTAGGACTTCAAGAACTGGTAGGTTAAGATGTAAATCCTGGAATTCATCTTTAAGAGTTGATTTGGGTTCTTCAGTTTGTTCTGTTTCAATCCCCATCTCGGTTTGCAGCTGGCTTGTCTGGGAAATGTTCGCCTCCGTGGAACATGTTTTGATATCGTTGATTAAAGTAGAGGGGTGTGATGAGCATTAGGGATCTATTGTTGGGTAAGAACGAGCAGACAAAACTAGAGAAGTACTCAGTTTCGGGTTCTTAACCGTGTCGCTAGGTAGTGATCCTGCCAATCGATCGGTGATGGCCTTCAACATTGTGTCAATTTTGTTGGTCATCTCGCTTTGTTGTTGTTTGAAATCGGCTTCAAACTTAGACAATCTAGCGTCTTGAGATGCCATGAAGTTGGATACCAATCCTTCTAGATTTGATTGATTTTTAAAACTTCGAGGATTGTTGTTGAAGGGGCGGTTCGGGATTGAACCGTTGGGTTAGAACCGGTTAGGTGGGTTTGAAAAATTATTTTAGGAATTTTGGGGTTGTCTCCACCTAAGGTTTGGGTGACTTTTCCATGACGGATTATAGGTGTCACCAAGATTGTTTTGCTCGGGCTTAAAAGTGTACCACTTACCTCCTACTTCGTCGGTACGCGAGGATATATATACAACAAAGGCTTGTTCAGGATCTTTCATGCAATACTGAGTGTCGTGGGGACCACTGCAGATCTCACATGAGGTAGTGATTTTGTTCATTTGAGTAGGTTGTGTCGGAGCAAGATGAGCTTCCATCAAGCGTTGAACTTGATTCTCGAGCTCGATGAGGCGGTGGTCGGATGTACTCGGGACATCTTGAGGCAAAGAGATTGCCTTGACCGGCTTGGCGAAATCCCTTGGGTCGTTCCAACTTTCGTTGTCATAGAGGGCGAGGTCCTCTAATAATGCCCAGGATTCTTTGGCGTTTCTGTCATGAAGCTTGCCACCGGCCGATTGGTCAATGGTTCATCTTGTGACGGGATTGATATGGTCATAACAGATTTGGACTTAGAGCCAAAGGTCGATGCCATGATGAGGGACTTTTTGTAGTAAGTCCTTGAAACGAGTCCATGCTTCTGATATAGATTTTCCTTGATATTGTTGGAACATCAGGATATCGTTGCGAAGTTTTATGGTCCTCCCCGATGGAAAGAATTGAGCAAGGAAACGAGTAGTAAGATCCTCCCATGTGGTGATGGATCCTGATGGAAGACGTTCAAGCTAGTTGCTAGCTTGATCGCGAAGGGAAAATTAAAATAAACGCATGCGCGTTCTTTCCCTGTTTTCACCGTCAAGGTCAAGTGAGTCCACGAGTTTTAAGAAATCTTTGAGGTGTTGGTTTGGATCCTCGGACCACAGTCCATGGAATGAGCATCCGTTTTGCACCAACCGGATGGTGTCGGATCGAAGAGGTACCACATTGTTCCCTACGGGAAGCTCAATGGTATTCCTGTAGCCTTCGTGGCTAGGTTTGGAGTAATCTCCAAGAGTACGGATAGGATTCGCGTCTCCCATGGTGGTTGACGAGAATGGATTACGAAACAAATAACACAAAGAAAAGATAGACTACGAGAAAGCTAATGTACTGGAATTAAAATTCTCACTTGATAGGAATCAAGCGAGTAGAACTAAGTTAAACAATGATCGAAACCTAACTATTCCCCACGCAGTGGCGCCAAAAACTTGATGTGAGGGTCGTAGAGACTTCTACAAGAAGTTTTACAACTCCCTAGCCAGTGTACCTAATCGTTGCAGTGTAGTATAGGCAAGACTCGAGGGTTGCTATCGTTCCCTTTGGGAATAGGTTGGGAAGGCTCGAACATAGTTTAACAGAATTCTACGGGGTTGAGAGAAGATTCTTTTTGAGTTTTTATATTAATAAGAAAGCAGGTAAATAACATGGTTTAAGAGGTTGGGTTGGTTAACTAATAATTAAACTAATTATAATTTATGCTATTGGTGATAACTTTATGATAAAAATATGTATTTACCTAATCATGCAATACTTCTTAGATTGCTTCTCCTAGATTTGTTGCCTTGTCACACTTCTGATGATCTGCGTAAGTATTTCCTAGGTCATGAACGGATTACAAGAACCCGCCGTCTATTTAATATTCTGTTAAGGCGGAAGTCTAATCCCGAGCCACGGTTGTCGGTTTTTATTTAAGTATAAACATAGAGAGTCCAAAAATTAAAATGAGAAATAGTGGGGAGGACTATTTGTGTAATGTGACCATAGTACTATATTATATATTGCCTTTCACTTAATTTATTCCTTTTAGGAAAACACACACACTATATTTTTCTCTCAACCCATTTCGGTCTGCCAACCGTCCAGAAACTTTCAAACTGCACCGCCGCCGCCGAAAACCGCCGCATCGTCGAAAAAAGTCACATGCATTCCGATCAACCTATATTTTCCGAATCCCCTCATCATTTCCTACGCACCTATCCAATTAAATCACACATGCAATAAATATTTTTGGAGTTAGAATCCGGGTTAGTTTCAAACAATTTCTTTTAAAAGAGGTGTTTAAAAAGGTTAGATTAGTGATATGATCAAGTGGGTTTTGTCGAAAATGGTATCCGGGTTATTGTTTGGGTTTGCGTTCGGTGGGTTCGAACCACATAGAAGGCGGAGAACTAACACCGTGTATGTGTTGATTTGAGTAGTTATCTCTAGTTATGTTTATTTCATCGTTTCGTTCTTAATTTGATTTCGTATATTATATGTGATGAGGTCTGACATTTGCGTTGGTTAGAATAGATTGTGAATGGGTTGATTAGTTGACGGAGATAGGTTAGCTAGGCGTATTTTGATGTCGTTGTGAGGTAAAAATAAAGTTTAGATGAGTTTTGAAAGTAGTAAATTCAAACAGTAGGTTTGGCACGCAAAACGAGGTTCAAAAAATCATAAAAACTGATGTTTGATGTTGTAATATGATAGAGTTCGTCCAAATGTATGTTTTGGTAATTCGAACATCTCGTAACTCCTTATAACGAAGAAGTTATGGCGAAAACAAGATTTAAAAACTTGAAAATTGTTCTAACAGCTATTGCAATATATTAGTTGCTGTCAGAAATTTAAACGCTCGTTTTGAGCATTTTTGAGTCTGTTTCAGCCTTCCGGCGAAATACGAAAGTTGCTCGGAACGACGTTTTACTTTGCCACGAGGCTTGCGAGATTTGAAATCGGGTAATAACGGGTCAAACTCAAGGTCAAAGTCTGCGTTTTTATTAAAAATGTCTTAGTTCCTGTAGAAACTTGCAGGGGCATTTTGGTCATTTTTTGTCAAGTTTCGGGTCTCGGCTAAAACTAAAAAGTTGTCCGGAATGTCGTTTTACATATAATCTATTCTTTGTCCGAATCGTGAAAATGTGATATACGGGTCTGTTTGGGAGCCCAGGTCAGATTTGATAGTATATAAGTGATAATTATGTGTATAAAAAGTCAAGTCAAATAAAGTTTGGTTGACTTTTGAAGTAACCGGGCTAACACTAAAACTTGTCGGATGTTATAAATATAATGAAACATGCTATATTACATACGAGTAAGATATTCTTTAAATTAGTTCGTTTTATGAACAGATGTAGATTCCTAAAGAAATAAAATACACTTTTGTGTGATTGTAAGCGGATATATCAATACCGTTATGAGTTAATTAATACTCTAAATGATATTCGAGAGTTCGACGAGAGACGTATATGTGTGTTTATTGAAAATAATTAGAAGGGTTTTGATACTTTACTAAAATGGTTGTTTTCGAAACATTAATCTTTCCTAAAATAGAAAGTTTTATATTATAACAATGTGTAATAAATTTATAAAGGTATGATCGTTAACCCTAATATTGTGGGGTTTTAGAATCTATAGCGCAGGGGTTTTTCTCTCATGTATGTTTGTATATATTTTCTAATAAATGATGATAATTGTTGATACGATGTACGGCACTCTGTTGATCACACTTTTAGGTATACGTAATCGAGCGACTTAAAATTTAGGTCGTGATCGTGTGAAGTGATTTGCGTGGATTGTTCGATTTATTGATCTTGGCCTTCGATAAAGGTTAGATTAATAGCATTGCCTTTTGAATGTTTAAAATTTTTTAAACCCGCGAAGGGGATACTTGCTTGTTTTGAAAATGAGAACGCAATATATTTTGATGCTAAATATGATTTCATTCACTATTGAGTATATGTCTTTTTTTGTGTGACTGTTAGTTGCCTTGTTGTAGGTGAATGCTAATGCATTAAATAGTACTTTTGGTTGACAACATGTCCGGGTGTCTTGAATCAGTTGTGACGCACTCTTTCCTAAACGGACACAATTTTCTTAGTTAGTATTTAGGAGTAGTGACATACTTCTCGGATATAATATTCATTCGCTACGGGATGGAATGAATGTGTTAAGTTTCGGTACATGGGCTCATTTAGTTGGAAATCAATATTTTTATAACTTGGCTTACGAGCAATGTTATATGTTTTGTTAAACCAAATATGTATTCTAACTGTTATTTGTAAACACTATGAATTCACTCATGTTTTGTTGACGTTTTTAAGCATGTATCTCGGGTTAGGTATTGTTGATGGCTTAGATGGGACGGAACGCGAATATCAAAGACGGTGTCTCGGTGAAGTAGTGTCATAAACCAAACAAGTGTTTTAGAAATCAAGTCATGTTGTGACTTTTAGAAATAAATTTTCTACGTTGGTATTGAGACCTATGTAACTCTAATCTTTCTAATAAATGAAATTGTGTTTTATAAACGTATCATTGAACGTTTATTGGGACTCGTGTGCATGTATTATGAAGTATCACCCCAAATGTTGTATTTCGTTGCGTATCGTAGTTTGGGGGTGTTACAACGATGTATGCTACGAACTCGAGAAATTAATTCTGTAGAACCACTAAAGCAACCAGCACGCACCTAAAAAGGAAAGCAAATAATTTTTTTAATTGTTTCTTTTATGTTAAACTATGCTCTAATCCTAGCAGATATAATAAGTTTACCAAAATTAAACTTATGATGCAAAATCAAATTCTTGCCAATATACACCCACCATACATCAACCACGTCTTATAATTGAACCCGACAAAAAAAAACCATAAGTATTAACGACCTTTAACCATGTAAAGTTGTAAACCATACTCTTAGTCTTCAATTCTTCTAACTACTTATGATCTATCCATGTAAAGTTTGTCTAAATAAATTCTAACCCATTTTGTCTCTAAAAGGCAAACTTTGATCATTGATTAAATTTTCACCTATTACAACACTTAATATGAACCAAATGTAACAAACTACTACAAAACTTACACAAGTTAATTTAATTTTCACCGCAGTAGGCCTTAGTATTATCTTTTTGAGAGAACTTTACCTCTAAAGTTCAAATGAACTTTAGAGGATCCTCATCCATTTATTAACACAACAGTTCCATTTTCACCTTCATCCTGCATACTTGCATCTTATTTAGCCACTTGACATAAATAAACCCAATGTAACAATAAAAATTATATCTTAATTTTTTTACTTTTTTTTACCACTCAACATAAGCCTAATCCAACCGCATTACACGCAATTACACAAAGGGGGAGTTTGGGTAAAAAAAGGACGTGTATTTATGGGTTCTAATGCATACAATCCACTAATTGCTTCATTTACACACTTGTGTTTATATTCTGTAAAGTTATACTTCTGTAGACAACTTTTAACATTCAAATATTTTGTGAAATTTTAGAACTGACCCATTTTGAACCCATATTAAAAGATGATTTGTTTTGACATGTTACTCAACCTTATTGACCCGTCCATTTGGCCACCTTTATACAGGTCATTAGTCACTTACTTTTAACAACATGATCTATTCTAAATGTTAAATAAGTTTCATAATATTTGTCACTACTGCTATTGGTACTTTTGTGAAATTTTGGTACTTTTAACAAATGATTCTAGTGAAACAAATAATTACCTCACGAGATTCTTCAGTGGTTGTCGTCACTGTCGTGTACTCGGACTTTAGTCTGCCGACTTGAGCAGTCAAATCATTTAGCATCTGGATTGTATCACCAAGTATAGTTGCCTTGTTAAATTTTGGTCTTTCAGGATCTGCACAAAATTTTTAATATATTTAGCATTTTACTAATAATATCGCCTAACATAAATAGAAGCAGAACAATATTTTTTACAAAAAAAGAATATTGCGTTTGATATCAGATTTTCATTCATATGAATGAGATGAAAATAAACATTATTTTACTGTTGGTATTCTATATCCTAGCAATATACCAACACTAATGATCAAGCACACTTTTTTAACAGCATATGAGAAGATTTGTTTTTTATAACAGGCACACAAACAATATCTTGAGTTAACATACCAAGTGTCTTTCCCAATTTGGTAAATTTCTCATTTAGACGATCTCTTCTTAGTTTCTCTTTGTCAGCTTTTTGAAGCTTTCTGTCTTTCGGTTCTGGTGCAGGCCTTTCTGCAAAAATAGACAGATGTCAAAAAAGGTAAGCAAAGCAATAACTGGCTAAATCAATTTGTTCCAGAGTCCAAGAAATTTCAAGAATTTTTAGCTATTGAATCATGGATAAAAAATTACCTCTTTAATGACTTTTGGCAAAAGCTACAGCCATTTCTCCTCAAGCTTCGCCATCAAAGTTTTCACCGTCACATGAACATCATCTTACCTTGGCATAATTGCCTTTGTGCCACTTTTAATAGCTTCGAAAACCAGACATCAGAAATAAATATATGAATAGATGTGGCAAAATGGGTGATAGGGGTACTTAGGTCGCTGGTCAAACGGGTCTTTTGTCACTTTTAACAGCTTCATATCTTGTCCTGGTTTATTTTCTCTTACGAATGTCTATTATGTGAATATGATTAAATAAGCTATATTATCATCACCAATGACCTAAATTTTTGGATAAACGATTTAGGAGGTACTGGATAAATTATTTTTCATCATACCTCTGACAAACCATTTGAAATAACAACGTTCAGGCCAACTGACTTGGGCTCTGTCCTGAAACTGCAAAAGTTATAAATATACATACCTCGTTACCAACTGTTATGGTACATGCATTGAAACATGCTATCATTACAGTTTAATAGAGGCGACAAAATGTTTGGGTTGGGTATTGGTTCAAAGAAAATAATATGCTCTTCTAATGAAACAACGACATAATTATCATAACATATCACGAACATCAAGATTTGTACCATGAATAAATGTAATCTTTAAGTTTCCAATAACATATATAAAATCTGTTGGGAAAAATAAATCTGCATTACCCTGCAAGAAAGATAAGATATAAGAGACGTGTGTAGACACCATTTTATAGTCAACAAATTTTGCTTAACCTGTAAATACATATGGTATCATAATCAAAAGAAAAAAATTATATTAAAGGTCCATACATGAAAAGTGATATTTTGGGTCAAGTTCCTTCCGTTTCATGTCTCAATCTTCGTAATTGGTCTTCTCTAAAGCATGTGCAATTGTTCCCTGAAAGTTCACAAAAACGTATTATCAGTTGTCTCTGATAATTTATTCATAGAGTCTAGGATTGAGCTATTTTTGTACGATGGACATAGAAGATACCAATGTGGTTCCAAGTTTGTTAGCCATAAGAGATGCGGCCAATTTTCCATCTGTATAGTTTCCAATGATAAGATCTGGTTTGCCTTCCATTATTTCAATGATTTTTTAATCATAATTCAAACAACGATTACAATTAAATCAAACCTAAGTGCAAAGATGAAATAGAAAGTACTGAGAATTTCCAGCAATTTCCTCAATTTTCATCCGGGCATGACAAATATATACGATCAGAAGTTAATATTATAACACACTACAGGTAGGTAGTTTTAACTGAATTAAAATAAGGTAAATAATATGAATAATAGAAAAAGGTAACTTTTCTGGTTTGTACCAATGAATAAACTTTTCACGATCTAGGGACGATGAAGAACCCTTACAGATGTTCTCTGTAAAACTTTCTGACAAAACCAACATAGAGTAAATGTTATAAAAATAACTTTATAGCTGAAAAGAAGGGCAAACCCAGATTGCATAAACTTTATGATCCAAGATTTTAATCTTTGAACAACAACATTCTAAGAGCAAAGAATGTGTTAGCTGATAGCATAATTCGATACTTTGCATGATTCATACATATATAATAACTAAAATTGGTAATTTAAAAGAAGATTACTTCCTCAATGCTACCGTCATCAATCTCGGTATTAAGGGAGAGTATGAAATCATCAAGTAAATTCTCCAATTCATCCACGTACAATGCCTCTGAAAATTAGCCAAGAAAACTATTGTAATAAAAGAGATACACGCACAGACTGATTCTCACAAGCTTAATATGTTGGGGATTTAGATTAGGGTTTTTGATTGATTAATATTGGGATTTTAGATCGAACAACCTCACAGCAATCAATACATTTGTGAAGATACGAAACATTGTTATTAGGATGATATTAGGGTTTTGTGAAGATATTAAATATATTTTCTAAATTTAACTTGTATAATATATTTAAAAGCATAACATATTTGATTTTTAGTGTATATCACAACTTATGGCTTGCTCTATTGGTTGATGTGCTTGTTGCTGAATTAGCAGACCCAAGTTCGAATCTTGCGATGGACATAATTTTTATAAAAAAATTCGAACATTTCTAGGTTTATAAAAAACGAATTTTATTTAAAAAACAACTTTTATATAATGTATGACATAATTATGAATTTTACCAAAAATAAATAAATAAAATAAATAAATTGTGATGACATGGCATTCATGATGACATGGCGTTATGACGTGGCATAAAATTGTCAAATGCCTCATGTTATATATAATGTAGAGATATATGTATATATATATATATATGTATATATATATATATATATATGTATATATATGTAAATATATATATACGTATATATCTATACGTATATATATATGTATACGTATATATATATGTATACGTATA
>BQNB010045388.1:0-12536 GCA_026074375.1 Tanacetum coccineum
AGGCTTGAACAGAATATAACAGAGGTATAAGGGTTGAGAGAAGATTGTTTTTGTATTTTATATATTTTTATAGAAAGCAGGTAAAATTTTGGTTTTCAGAGGTTGGTTTTGGTTTTAGCTAATTAAACAAATAATAAATCTAAACTACTTTGGTGAAAACTTATGTGGTAAACGAATGTATTTACATAATCATCACTACTCCTTAGTTTGCTTCTCTTAGTTCTATTGCTTTGTCACACTTGTGATGATCTGTGTAAGTATTTCCTAGGTCATTAACAAATTACACGAATTCGCCATCTATGTAAAATTCTGTTAAGGCAACGCAAAAGTAAGGTAGTATGAAGACTGTTACTGATGGTATCATTTCTACACACTCGTGTTTCCTTAGACGTCTATGCCAATTTAATATCTTATGGCTAGTTTTTTAAAGCCTGACGCGCACATCCATCACAAGAAGCAATATTAAAATGATCTACAAACTAAGTTTCATACAATGATAAGTAAATACTAATAGATCTAACCTAGCATGTTAAAAGGAAGAAAAGAACAATAAATAATCAAACAACACATAGACATATTAAATGATAAAAAAATAAAGGACTTCACTTGATTAAAACTTGTGTTTAAGGCTGATACAAAAGGGTTTTGAAACCCTAAAAACGACCCAAACAGCTGCTATAATTGACTTTTAGTAATATCGGTTCTCAAAAGTTACACACTTGAAACCATAAAAACGAGTTTGTGTATATTGGAAAACGGGCACGACGGCGTCGCGTTATAATCCTGACGTCGTCGCCCCGCCGTACCTTTTTGGGCTTCTTTAAATCGGTTGGATCCTGGCGCCGTTGCCAAAATTATGACGCCGTCCTTTGTTTGTGCTGATGCCGTCACATTTAATTGTGATGCCGTCACATTTAATTGTGACGCCGTCTCCAGCCACTATACGCATTTTCTTCATCAGATTTGGAGTAGAGTTGTAATCTTGTCCGTTTATTCTCAAAATGAGCCCAAGTCACGTGTATTTCTTTCAAAAGCCATTGAAGTACTAAAAACACATAAAGGAATGATTAAGTACATAATTTGAGCATATTTACACGATTTAGGGGGTTAAATGACCCCGAAAAAGTGTATAAAATAACACCTCATCAGTCGTACTAGCTAACAATTTGTTGCATGAGTTGAATCGGTACTTGAAGCAATTGCGTAGCCGTGCTCCGGAATTGTTGAGGGTGGAGTCGCTGCTTGATCATCCCCTCATCAAGTATGGTTACAATACTCTAGAAAGGGCGAGTTTTACCGATATGACAAACTCAAACAACTTTGTGGCAGTTATGACCGAATTGATACGATATTAACCATTACAGAACAATGTAATGGTTCGAATCATGTTTTTGTTTTTTTATTCGTACGCTTATGTAACGTTTTTAATTTCTAATTAAAAGTTTTAGTGTTTGAATAAAAGTTGTTAATTTCGTACGTTTTACGTATGTTTACGTTTTGATATTTACGTATTTAGTATATGAATAAAAGTATTTAAATAAAAAAAGTAGGTGAACGGTGAGTGTGAGTGTACCAAAACAGATGAACGGTGAGTGCGTGAATAGAAGTAAGAGAAGAGAGAAAACTGAAGTGTCGATAAAGGGAATGGTGAGTTGAAAGTTACCACTCCCTATAGCCTAAAAATGTATATCTCTTTAAATTACTATGAAATGTAAATGGTGGATTTATAGAATCTTTATGGAAAAAGGCCTCACAAAAGTAGGGATGACACCCGTGGGTAATGGGTATAAGTTCATCAAACCCGTCACTCAAACTCATGAATTTTTTCTCACCCGCCACCCACTTGTCACCCACTAATAGGTACAATTTTTTACATATACCCATGCTTGTGGGTTTGTGAAATGGAGCAAAAGCATAAAACCATGATATATAAATTAACTATAAAACTAGGTAATAAGACATCATATCAATTTTTTAAATACTAAGTCAAAATACTTAATGACATGTCTGAAACTAAAAAAATTCATCATTATTACACCAAATCACATACATGTACCGAGATATATCATGTATATATCTTTGAAAGTTTGATATTTCATATTTATCTTTTAGTCTTGTAACTCAAAAAAAATTGTTGGTTTATTGTGTAGTCTAGAGATCTTTGTAGTTATTATAAATATAACAACAACATCATAAATATTTAAGTAGTATAATAAATTTTATTTTAACACAAATGAATTTAGGGTACACCTATGGGTATTTAGGCGGGTACACTTGTGAGTTTCTTAAATGGGTACACCCATGATGGGTATGCATTACTCGTCACCCACCCGCGGGTGAAAAATAACGAAATTACCCGTTTATTTACGTGCGAATACCCATAAGTTATGAGTTTTTTCCTCACCCGTTGCCATCCCTACACTAAAGACATGCACACCGCAAATACTTGGTAAAATAAATTAAAATAAACGTCAATGTTTCTCCACTTGTTATATTTTGTATTATAAAATTAAGTAAAGCCAATCAAATCCATCACTCCATCAAGATGTCACGAGTGTAAATAGATAAGATATAAAGTGACGAATGAAATGTTTAGCCTTTAATTGCCAAGGCTCTCTAGGAAATAACGGACGACATGGTGCCACTTGGTATGATAAGACATGAATTGACGAATGAAATGTTTCGTTACGTGGAAACAAAATAAGTGTTGCTTGTCTTTTCAAAAAAATACGATATAATTGAAGACTTAAGTTTGTACTGTGTCGAAATTAATGGGGTGCTTCATCAAACAAAAAAACCCGCATATTTCACATTTTTTATAAAAAAACATATCTTGCAAACAGTAAATCGTCAAACAACGAAAAATAACTATCGCGACGAGAATATTTTTATCTATCAGTAGATGGACATTTTGATATATTTTCGAAGATTTCTTCATGTTGAAATTTCCGCCCAGAAAAATCACACGTGATTTGTAAAATCACCTGTGATTTTACATTGAAAAGCTAATTCTACATTGAAAAACTAATTCTTTTGAAAACCACATTTGTGGATGTCATAACACTACTGTTCATAAGCCGTTAGACTCTGTTGAGTAGCTCTACCGCCTCAAGTTCGAGAAAAATAGAGTTATCAAACGCGAAATCTAAAAAAATCACGTGTAATTTCATAAATCACATGTGATTTCACAAAATCGAATGTAATTTTTAAAGTAATGACGATAATATTTGTATCTTCAAGTAGACGGTCAGTTTCATATTTTTCTTGAACAACTAAGATATATATTAAAAAAGAAAGACTAGCAAGGCGTTAGAAATTACAAAGGCGATTGCAACCAATCGTTTCAGCTATTACAAAAATTACCTCTAGATTTGAGCCAAGAAAAAAAAACAAGACAACTAAAATCGAAGATATCACATTTTCTCATATTTTGAGAGTTAAAAGTGATATTGTTTCTATAGCGCCAAAGAGTCCAACAGGTAGCCGCGAAAATGGTATAAGCTCGAGACTTCTTTTCCTTAGAAGCGTGCCACGAATCAAACCAAATGTCCCAGTCTTCACACGAGCAAAAGGTTGGGAACGAAAAAAAAGTCCAAGATCAAACAAGACGCCAAACAGAAGTAGTCGTATCACAAGTGAAAAAGGTATGCGCATTTGATTCAACAGACTGTTACAAACCATGCAAGAAATTGAATCAAGGTCCAGACCTCGGGAAGACAAGTTTAAGCGATTATGGAGCCTATCTAGGAACATCCGCCACATGAAAATATTAACCTTTTTAGGGATCATCTTATACCAACGAGTGCATGGGATAACATAGGAAGAGAACACTCATCAATGTGCTTCCTAACCTTATTCACCAAGAAAGTATCATCATTGGATAGATTCTTAATGCATGAATCACATCCTACAATCTCATCACTCTCCAAACTAGCAATATCAAGAATAAGATTATCAAATTCAGTTTTCGTTCTACCCATTGTGATCGGCCTACTCCAGTCCCAATCCCGCGAGCCATTGACAATACGTTGACGAACAAAGCAATCATTGTTATTAGTGAGATGGAATAATCTGTTATATTTAATGCAAATGGGCTCTTCACCTAACCAGGTATCCTTCCAAAAACGAATGGACGAGCCGTCACCCACCTGGAAACAAATGGAGTTAAGAGGAACGATACCACTCGAGTGAAGATGATTAATCTTCCCAACAATGCTAGCCCATACTTTGTTAGTTTGACAGCCTCTAAGATCGACACCTGCCTAATCACCATGGATGGCTTCAACCACGTGAACCCAGAGGGCATTCGGATTTTAAAAGAGATGTCATCTTCATTTTAACAGGAGAGCCTTATTGAAAGCTTTAAGGCTACCAACGTCGAGGCCTCCTTTATCAAGAGAAGAAAGAATATTCGACCATTTAACCCACACAATCTTCTTGGTATATCCATGACCACCTTAAAAGAACGCAACATGTAAGCTTTCAAGGGACTTAACAACCATTTCGGGAACCTTGAATATAGATAAGTAATAAATACCAAAACTTCCTAACACGGATTTGATTAGGGTAAGACGCCCGCCTATGGAAAGGAGGTTGGCCATCCAACCTGACATTCTAGCTTTAAAACGATCAATGAGAACCCACCATTTCACAATGCGACTCATATTCGAACCAATAGGTAAACCAAGATAAGAAAAAGGAAAAGAACCTAGTTCACAACTGGTATACGCAGCCATGGAAACGATATCATTATTTAAGACCCCAACTCCAAAACCGTTCGATTTATTAATCTTGAGGCCAAAACAATGTAAAAGATGTTGAGGATTCGAATAATATTTTTCATATCATTTTGGTTCCACTCAGAAAGGCTAATGACATCATCAACATAAAAATGTGGGATAAATGGATATTTGAGGAACCAAGCGTGACTCCATGAAACATGTTGGCTACCAAAGCGTCGTTAAGGGCCATACGAAGACCTTCCATAACAATGATAAAAAAGAAAGGCGACAACGGGTCCCCTTGTCTCAATCCTCTCCTTAAGGAAAACTTTGAAGTAGGACTCCCATTAACGAGGATAGAAGTCCTAGCCGACATTAAACCAACTTTAATCTAAGTACGTCATTTAAAAGTAACACATGATTTGTTGTATTAAAATTCACATATGATTTCATAAATCGCATGTGATTTTACATATTCACATGTGATTTCACATATTCACAAGTGATTTTTAAATTTACAATTCACGTGTGATTTTTAAAGTAATAAATCACATGTGATTTTTCTATGCGATTTTAAAAAAAAGTTCCTCAAAAGTATGTAGAAGTGCCTATCTATGGAAAGATAATTTAATTATCGTCGCGATGATATAATTAACTTTGCGTAATGATTAACGGTTTAAGAGATATTTTAATTCTACAAACTAGGATGAAAGTGATTTTTTTAATTAAATTAAAATAGTAATTAATATACACCATTAGATAGAAATAAGATGGATGGTTGAGATGAACGAGATTGTTCTTTAGCTAAATAGTGTTGTACACGAATCTTTTATCCTAAAAGTTAACTTTTAGCATAAATAAATCTATACTAAGGGCATCCACAATTACGAAGCTTTCTATAGGTTTATAATCATTAATTTATAGATCTTTTGATGTTATAAATCTATGATCACTATGTATAAACCTTTAACAACTCTTCAAATGATTCATAATAACACATGCCTTAAATTATGAAAAGGTTTAAGAATATGAACCTCTTCATTCGACATGTATATGAAACAAATGATCATTATGATTAAAATAAAAGATAAAGTTTTATATATGTTTTAGACCTTTTGATGAAATAATCATAGTGGATGCCCTAATTGATTTGAAGCTTTCACAAAATCATTGCTTGTATATGTATTATATAAAACCTTGAAGGACTGTTGAATCAAACTTCTTTTGATAAACCGCGACTCGGTATAATCAATAATTAATTTGAATTTTTTTGTAAGTTGAACTTTCTTAAGATTACCTTTATCAATCACATAAAGACATCCCCACTCATTTTTCATCTAAGCGTCACCTCGGCTTTTGCTTTCCATCTTTTTACCACTACTGCTTCTCATATTTCACCCATATTAGTCACATCACACTCACATGTCAACCCATTTTTTTTATTAAAAACTAAAACTTTTATTCATAAATTACAAACATTACATTAAAAATAAAAAAACATCACAAATTAAACATTACAAAAAAGATTTTTGATCAAATCGGCATGAAAGGTCTTGATGCGCTTGTGACAATTTGTTGTGTATGATAACTCTATGCCTTTGTTCTTGGGACCGTAAGAGATCTTCCAGTTGATGTGCTTCCTCCGTATGACAATCAGGAGCTTTTTGTCGTTTTGAATCATATTATGTAATATGATGCATGTATACATCTTATTCCTTATTTATTTATCTTTAACATATGTTCGTGCAATATTCACTAACATAACACATTTCTTGTTTAGAACACCAAATGCCCGTTCCACATCTTTTCTTGCCGCTTCATGCATTCGCTATACCGTATTCGCTTTGGGTTATCATCGACCAAATTTGAAACAGACTTAACCAAAGTCGCCCATTCCGAATATATCCTATCAACAAGATAATATCCCTACGGGTAAGTTATGCCGTTAGCCACAAATGAAATCTCTAGTGCTTTTCTGATTCGCTAGAATCTATATATACGTAATAATAAAATATATAATATGATGGAAATTACCAATTTACCCTTGAGGACAAAGGTAAAAGGGAAAATCTTCACTAATATATAAAATATAATATGTATATAAACTGGGAAGTATGATTCCCGGGTCGTTATCCCCCAATGATTTGTGAAATTGAAACCACGTTTGATGCTTGGACAATGATTTGAATTGGAAACAAAGATTGATTTGATTATCTACTTTTAGAAATTAAAATAAACAAATTATAACAATTAAGCACGAAGACAAATAACGGGAAACCAAATTTTAACTAAAAACGTAAAACGGGATACCTAAACGGAGGTCAAAAACACTAAATTTCTAAAAATAAACCTAACTTAAAATTTTCTTTTTAAATGGACTCTATTTGACTAAAAAGTAAGCTTAAAGAAAACTAGAACAAAAACGGAGTCGAAATGAGCGTTAAAACACGAAAAACGAGAACGGAAACGAATCCCGTTCTTTAAAAAATGAAATTTTGCAAATTAGAACCTATGAAGGCAAAACTAATTTTCCTATGAACTTTATGATTAAAGAAAATTTTCTAAAAAAGATTTATATTTTTTTGATTATTTTTTTATTTTTTATGATTTTTTAAAGTTTTTAATGAAATGAAATATAAATGTTCTAAATTATTAACTATCTATAAAAATTGTAGAAAAATTACAGAAAATAGATTGAACTAATTAGATCCTAAAAAAATAAGCTTGATATCACAGCTTATAGAATAAGCCACGAAATAAGCTATAAATCTTATTAGGCGTATTGTGGTTCATAATTGTGTATAAAGAATAAATGGTGTGAGAGTCTAATGAAAAAGACCCCAGGGCGCAGTGGTAGTGTGTGATGTTATAAGGGTTGAGAGTGTTGAGGTCGGGGGTTCGAGTCTTGCTCACCCCCGACTTCCACTTTCCCTTTTTTTTATTTTCAAAAACTTATAAAAGTAAAGTTATTAAGCACCTAAAAATAAGCATTTTTAATTAAAGCAACTTTTTATGAAAAGCCCTAAATAAGCTAGAAATTAGCTGAAAACTTGACAGAAACTCCTTAGCTAACGTTTTTGGCTTTTTCTTAAACTAAATAAGCTAGAAACCTTAATAAGCTAAAATTAAGACTAAATAAGCTATAATAAGCTAAACCTAAGCTAATGAGCTAAATAGAACTAAAAATAAGAAAGTAATAAGCTAGAAAACTAAATAAGCCTAATCTTAAAATTAATTACCAAACAGTCCTTAAGGGCACTTTGAGCTTAAAATTGAGCTCTCAATTAAGCTCTTCAGAAGGTGAGACATAGCTCTTTGGAAAGCTTAGATCAAAAACTCTATGAAAATATCTTTAGAAAGGATTTTGGACATTAAGAGCTTATAGAAAAAACTAAACCAATCAACCAAACACACAACTTATGCTGTTTTTGGATTTTTAGATGAAAAGAAAAACAGCTGATTTTGAAAGCTAAAACAGATGATGAATTGAGCTATGATTTAAAAAATAAGTCTAAACTAAGAAAATATGACCTAAAAGCTATCTATAATCTAAAAATCAAAAGCTAAAAGCTATATTACCCTATTGAAAATTAAGCCTGAAAATGACAGTTTGTCTAATATAACTGCTGATGCAGTTGACAAATATAAGAACTACAACTTTAAAACCTATTGATGCAGACCTAAAACTTGATTTTATTTGATTCAAAGCAGCTAGTTAAATGCATTTTTGAAAGGTCTAACTCATTTAAACTAATTAAGCTCCTAATGCAAGCTAAACCTGAACTAACCTTATCTGATGCTACCTAGAGACTAGAAAACTTATGCAAACTATATTAGACCTAATAAAACTTACTAAACCTGCATTTTTTTAACTTATTTGAATGATTTCAAACCCAAAACAAATGACCAAAGAGGCACAAGCTAGTTCTAAAAATATTGTTTGTTACTGCTAATCCCAAACACCCCTTTAAACATAGAAAATTCTATTTAAGCTTTTGAAATTAAGATTTAAAACTCAAAACTCAATTACCAGGCTACACACAACTTATAACAACCTAAATGAACATTTATCAACCAACAAATAAGCCAGAATCAAAGATTCTTAAGCTATGCTAATGTTTTTAGTTTTTTATGATTATATGACAATTAAGTGAAAACTGAGATCTTTTACTAATTTAAGCTAAGTCAAGGTGATTAATATAAGTCATTTAAGCTCAATATACAATATCTAAACACAATAAGCTAATGACATGGGCAGATTAATGCAATTGATAAGCACACTAAGTTGATTTAAACTAGAAAGAATTAGGGAACTAACCAAAACCTTGCTAAAACCATAGGTTGAATTTGCTCAAAGTGCTTGTTAACTAGCTCTGGCTTTATTGGAAATAAGCAGTATAGTCCAATGAACTCTTCGCACTTTCTGTTCATCATCCAAAAAAGCTCAAGTCAATAAGCAAAGGAACTTATTTGCTGATTTTATGGTTTTAGTAAATAAAGCTTAGTAGAGCGTCATTTACAGCTTAGAGACTTGTAAGATGCTTAATGAGGTCTTATGGTGAAAGTACAAACAATTTTTGGTAATAAGAAGCTTATGACAGATTACTTTAAAAAAACTCTAATTCATTAATTAAAGAAAAACTTGATAACATTATTGAAAAGAAAATTACAAAAAGTTTTAATGAAAATTACATAAGCTAAACATTAAAAGCTAAAGCTAAAATTTTCACTAAAAATCTAAAAGCTACTAAAGACGCCCTTCATGTGTGTGAATGTGAGGCTATTTATAGCCTTCTTCTGAAGCTTCTAGGTCCAAATTCAGTTACACGCTCCTAATCATCTTGTCCTTTCATTCCCTCCAATCATTGGATCATCATTTAGAGCCGTTGGATTAGATTGAAGGGCACACGGATTGCCAACGTGGCAATCCGTGTTTGTTGGTTGTGCTTCTTCTGAGTGTACTTCAAGTGTAAAAAATCCCATCCTTGAGTGTTACTTAGCATCCAACGTGGCATTCCCTTTGTGGGTTTCCACCAATGAGAGGGCTTAGTGATGTAAACTTCTGCCAGCATGTACTTTGACTCTTGAATTGCCCATTCTAACCCTTAATTGATGTTTGCCCTTTGATATTAACCCTTGGTTAAACCTTGGAGACGATGAACAGTAACAATGTTTTTTTCCCGCTTATTTTTTTAACTGAAAAGGGGTGTTTGATTTTCTTTTGACCCGGGTATATAAGTTGACTTTGGGCCGGGTACAAGGGATTGGGCTTGGACTTTGGTGTTGGATTTGTTATATATAAAAAAGTTAACGAGTGTTAACTTCTATTAATAGAAGTTAACACCGTTAGGGCTTTAAGGGCTTTTTATGAATTTTGGTGAACTATAAGGGACTGGTTTGGGAATATTTGAAGTTTTTGTCTTTTTTGTGGTTTGACTTAGGTTGACCAAAGGTTGACTTAAATTGACCATTTTTGATAGAATTCTCCCGGCTCTTTGTGTGCTCTTCCGTTCCCGTGTCCGTGTTTGTCTGGTTTTAACCGTTTTCTTGAGATTTTTGCAATATTCGCACCTACACAATCACAAAGACAAAACAAGCAATATTCAAGCATTTAAAGCACAATTTTGTCTTTTTAGGGAAACGGATATGTGTTTTCACACATATCAAAATTCCCCAAACTAAGCGATTGCGTGTTCTCACGCAATGTTATATGCTCTATAACTAAATACCTCAAAACTTTCCAAAACTAAGCCTTTGAAAAGTAGCAAAGACTTTTGTGGAAAAATTAAGAAATCACAAGTTATAAAACACCCCTTTTTCCCCATTTTTCTAAAAAAAAATTAATTGAGATTATTTTGACTTTCATTATTTCCATAACTATTAGGGATCATAGAACAAGATGCATTTCGATTCGAGAATGCCCCCAAAAAGGAAAAATTCATCGTCCTCGACTTTTCACTCGCTCCAAACCAAGCTTAAAACAAAATCATAGCTAAATATCAGTAAGGATGCTAACACTACTCATATTTACAACTTGTGAACTTTTCACTCCCGACATTTATTATATTTTAAGTGATTGTGCTATTTATGAATTTCAACCATAGATCAACTTTTTGCAACATACTATGCTTTACGTTCCACCTTAGAATAATGAGTTTAAAGGCGAGATCATCCCATGTAGCGACTTTCGTCTCGGCACATCCCAACCTTGCGCTCTAAGTGACCAGGCTGTTGACACCCCACTCGGATTAGTATCGGGGACTCACTGGACTTTAGGTTTCATAAACTCTCAGTTTCCCGATTATTTCATATCTTATAAAATAAAATAGTTAAAGTGCAAAAGCATATTTGAATTTAACAAAAAGAAGTTAATTTATTAATTCACACTTAATTATTTAGATATTTATTGCAATTGTTTTATACCTTCTAACCCTCGTCCTTTTGAAGCTGCTACTATCCATGTTGTGTGCCGGCTAAGATGCAGCCAAACTTTTTATCAGTCTGGATTTTTTATTCTTACTTGGGCTTTCTTTAGAAGGACTACCACCATCGGTTGTGAGCTGACGGTTAGAAGACTACCACATCGGTTGTGAGCCGGCAAGAGGTAGTAAACTTTTATCAGCCCACAGCTTTTATGATTATATTAATTATTTTTTTTTAATTTTTTTATATATAGAAGACTTCTTATTGAAAAATTCAAGTATAAATTTGAACTAAGACTATAATTTTTGCTATATATTACATAAAAAATTGTTGATTTAAGTTTACTCTTCAAAAACAGCACGTATATTAATCCGGTTAAGAGCTTATGAGAGAAAAAGCAACAAGTTACATACATGAGCTCTTAAGATTTCCAAATAATCCTTGTTTAGCATCCTACTCATACTTAACTCTATCATTTTTCGTTCTTCGCGAATTAGCGAACGCTTAGCCTAAAAGTTAAGGAACAAGCTAGAGCTCAACACGCTCGATCGGGTCAAAATTTACTCTTATTCTTACCCAGCAAGAAAGTCAAAATTGTGACAAAAACACTTATTTTATTTTTTTGAAAATCTTTTAAAAATTTTCATATATTTGAAAATTTGAAAATTTTTGGTGGGAAAACGGGGTACGTGAGAACAATGGGTAAAAGTAGGAAAGATCATATCGAAGATATACTACCCCATACTAAAATCAAACATTGTCCTCAATGTTTCCTAGCCTAAGACTTAAAAACCCCATACTAGAACTCAAAAAGGTCGAATGCATAACTAAAACATGAAGAAAGTATCACAAATATCTTAAGCCATTTATTAAGTGTGCTACAAGATAAATGTTAGTCGATAATAATCTTTAGGATATCGGATTTCCCCAAACTAATGGCAAGCAAAGGCCAGGAAGCTCGAGTGGACCGGGACAAAACACCGAACACGAGAGTCTTTAGAAAATTTGAGTCTATCCTGCAAAAAATCACAAGTACAAACAACAAACACAAAGAACAGAAAAGTACAAGCCTCCTCACAACACATTAGAAGCTAGAAAGAAAAATATAAAATGGATAAGCATGGGGTGCCTCCCACGAAGCGCTTTATTTTTGTTAACCGAGTCACATAGCTTGACTCGATCCCTGAATTCATTCATCCTTAGGGAAATTATGGAGATCTGGGACAACCATGGTTGGTGTGTCCCCTCTGAAGTAGTGCTTAAGTCGGTCGCAGTTCACTTTGAAATTTGATCCATCAGAGTGAGATAATTTTGCAGTGCCATATGGAAAAACTTCGGTTATAGTGAAAGGGCCGGACCATCAGGTTTTAAGCTTTCCCGAGAATATCTTTA
>BQNB010045388.1:13968-44307 GCA_026074375.1 Tanacetum coccineum
TAAAGAGATGAAGATTCATTTTGTAATAATATCAAAGGTGTGTGTATATTCTCTCTCTAAAACACATACACATCTTTCTTTTTCTCTCATCAATAATATGTCTAAGTATTTATTTAATCCTCCCGACCTTTGAATCGTCTTTTGTTAGTGTATCTTATTATTAACTTTGAATCGTCTTTTGTTAGTGTATCTTATTATTAACAATTGGCATTAGAGCTGCATGGGTGTATCGTATCATGTTTGTTGTCTCTGTTACTGTTCATGTCTCGGTTACTGTTTACTCGTGATCTTACTGCTGCTAATTTTAGTGTGTTTTTTTCCTTGTGAAAGTCATGAAAATTGTTTGAATATGTTGGTACATGTTTCTGTCTTCATCACTCATTCAGATCTGTTGTTTTATGTGCTTAACTGACCATGTTCGAGCTTATTTTTACTCTATGTTTCTTCATAGCAGTTTGGCAAACATAAAAACACAGATCCGAAAATCAAGGAAAAAATACAGTTGTACTGTACTTGCCGGCGGTTTGGCCACCGTGGCGGTTTGCCATGGCGGTTTGACCACCGTGGCGGTTTGGTCACCGTAGCGGTTTGCCCACAGCGGTTTGGCATACAGGTTCCGAAGACAATTTTTTCATGATTATGTCTAATCGAACCGCTGCCTAAGTTTTTTGTTGATAGCGGTTTGGTGTGGTTTGGTTGGTGGCGGATTGGGTTCAAGATAGCGGTTTAGTGTTACCACACCTCACACTGAGTCAACTCGGTCATTACCGAGTTGACCTAGTCAACTCAACCGAGTCAAAGAAAAAAGAACTAAGATAAGAAGATAAGAACAGACTCGATTAAAACCAATCCACAATATCAAAGTACAACTACAACAACAGATTACAACACGACCATCCAACAATCACAGCCTTCAACTATATTATCCCATCGTTATAACATAAACAACAACATCAGATCCAACATCATCCACAAATCAACAATCAAACCCAACAAATCCAATCACTAAATCTTATTCCCATCGTTACTATAACGCATCTCATCCCATCTCCATCTCTTATTAAACCCCAAAAAAAACTCAAACATAAATGAAACATAAACAATAAGATCTCAGATTCGTATCTACAAGAGTGAATTGCAAATCTTTGAAAGATTTGAACAAAAAAACCCGTCATTAATCTGTGACAATATAAAATTATCTTTTAATATTCAAAAATCAAGAAAGAATAATAAAAAATTTGTTTTATTCAGTCTTTATTTCGATTTGAACACAATCAAACCTACCTGAGGCCCCACTTAAGAGACCTTGAAGCCTTGTCTTCATCTTTGTGTTGATGATGTGAACAAGAAGATAGGTTGTGAACGTTGCGTTTGATTTGATGAAGAGGTTATGGATTTGTCTAGTAATTGAAGGGTCTTGATTCGTATGTATATCTTTATCAAGAAAGGGTTTTTTACTTTGAGTTGAGATGACAAGATGAGAATGATAGATTTTTGGTTTGATAGCTGCGTATGAAAGGGATAGATTTTATGGTGACTGTGTTTTTTATGTTTTGGATTAGGGTTATCAATTATGGTTAGGGTATGTATTCCCTAAATTTAAGGATGGGGTGGTTGATATTAGGCCCTTTACTGGGTATGGCTTATTTGCAGCCGGGCTTTATCAACATTGGCCAGGTATTGGATTTGTGTGGTGGATCGGGTCTTGTAACTTAAAGTTAGCCGAATGGTTTCATTTTGGATAATGGGCTGCTGAAAGTTTATAAGGTGTTGGGCTGGTTATGGTAATTAAATACATGGGCAGAGTTATGATATAATGAGCCAAAATTTATCATGGTTTAACTATTTTGTGCTAATGTTATGGATTAAGCCGGGAATAAATTGCTATCATGACAAGTTGACTAGACAATGTTGATCCATTAACGACATTCAAAATAACATTTGTCCTAGTTTAATGACACAAAAACAACAAACACGATACATAACACTAAAACGATCCGAATAAGATTCACAAAAATGACAAACGGCTAAAGATTCAGACTACGATGACAAGTGATCACAAAGTTGATTTGGTATCCCTTATTTGAGCTTGAAGTTGAATTTCATGAAGGCGTCTACTTATTTTATCATTAAGACTTCCTTCTATTTTCTACCCCTTTTCTTTAAACCTAATCTATCGATTGATGACTTGCTTGAACGTATACAGCAGATGATTAAGACTTGGATTATCTAGTTATTTCCCGATGTAAGGAGTTACATTGTAGTGCTCATGGGTTATAGATATCACTTAAAGGAGTTACATTGTAGTACTCAGTGTCACACATAGATGTCGATGTGGATAATTTCAAGAGGTGTTGTACTTCTTATACTTTTTATGGCGGGTATAGAGTACTTATAGATTTAATCTTGCACCGTTCTTTAATCAACAACAGTGCAAGCTTAAGTAACAAATTTGGGGGATTTTACTTCATTTTCAAGTTTGGTATGTCGGGTTTACTTTACCAAGTGATCACAACAATAGCCGACAGAATACGAGGTTGGTAAGTTAGCTAGAGAGTTTAAAGGTTCAGATGTAATCAGCAATTCTTACGGGATATTATTGTGCTATTCCAAGACAATGGTACTTCACGGTCTAAGTACAATTTTTAAAGTTCTTCAACGACATTCATATACAAGACCTTGATTATACCAAGTTCTCTTGATTCTTGCTTCATCTCCTCTACGGTTTTTGAAGACAAGAGGGTAATGCTTTGTTTGGATCTCAAGATTTGTGCTTAAGACAAGAACTTCTCGAGTATATATGCGTACACAACAATGATGCTTTCGAGAGTTCGCAACCATCATGGGGGAAAATGTGTACATCCGAGACTTAGTTGACTTTGATGTTACCGTGTCAACTTCCAGGGGGAAGTAGTGTATACTACTTTACTTAGTATGGTTTATGAAGTATTCTGCATACGTGAGAAGAATTGTTGCTGATTTCTCGCATGTACCCCCGAACGAATATTCACCAAGCCTTAATGACAAGAAGCAGTGGTTGTTGGTGTGGTTTGACTTCTACAAAATTCCGCTATGCACGTCAATGACAAGTAGAACATTGTTCAAGCTACTTCAAAGTTTTAGAATCTGCTTAAGATAGGGATGTTGGTTTGGGGGAAGCTGATTCAGAAACTTTGCCAAAAAGGAGTCTATGAAGAAAGCTTTTCAAGACATGCTGCATGAATTGGGGGGAAGTTAATCCAACTCATGCATACTACAATGGTTCCAGAACAAGTAAAGACAATGAAGATCCAAGCTGAAGTACAAGTTTCAAGACAAGGAGAACTCAGAAGACATCTTCAGCTTTGGAAGCGCTTTAGAAGACTTTATTTTATTGTAATTGTACTTGATAGGAACATTGTAAGTAATTTTGTATGTCCACATATTGGGGGAAGATTGTTAGCCTTAAAATATGTTGACTTACATAAAATTACATTAGTTCATTAATAGTCAGACATGCAGGGACTAGATTAGACTATTTAGGATAGTTTAGTTGTGTTTGGACTATAAATACCCTCTCCATACTTCTATGGAAGGATGAGGATTCATTTTGCAAAGTGTGTGTGCTCAAATTTCTCTCTTTAGACATACACATCTTCTCTCTACTTTATCTCTCTAATAATATGGCTAAGCATTTATTTTATCCTCCCTGATCTCCGGATCATGTCTCTTGTTAGTGTATCTTATTATTAACACAAGCTAAACTAACCGAGTTAATGAATGATACCAAAAACTGAACGATTACAAAAGTACAAGAAATTACATGTTGTCTCATATGGATTGGAATGCGTTGCAAGACCTCTTCTGCTCTTTTTCTCCTTTGAAAATTAACTTTTGTGGTTTAGGTATCGAGAATATGATTTAGCACACTTAAAACTCATTTTTGAGTTTTGTATTTATAGTGTCTGGAGTCGATATCGATACGGCGTATCCAATGTATTAGATATGGCGTATTGGGGTTTCTTGGAGTAGGGACCACGTTTGATATCTTCCAGAATATTCACATACTATATCTCTAATACGACGTATTGGTCTTCACTGGATACAACGTATTAATCAAGTTTCCTTTGTGGTCTTTAGTGAGTGCATGTACGGATACGCCGTATTTTCCTTGATGGATACAGCGTATTGGTTGTCAGAATAGTTAATCTTCAAGATATCTTCGTTTAAGCTCTAGAATGCGCACCTTTTGCTAATATTCACCAAGTACTCCGTAATTACTATAATTCTCAAATATAAATGATTAACTAACAATTCTTTGAAATAATTATACAAAATAGGTTAATTACATGGGATAAATGATGCTATAAAATAGACGTTATTTGATGTCATTAGAGACATTATTTGTTTGGGACAAAGAGTGTCATATATATGGATCATAAGAGTCTCTAGCATATCTTTAGTCAGAAAGAGTTGAATATGCGACAACGTCGCTAGATAGAGTTGTTTAGTGATTATGACTGTGAAATTTGCTACCATCCTGGTAAGGCGAATGTGGTGGCTAATGCCCTAAGTAGAAAGGAAAGATTAAAGCCTAAGAAAGTTAGATCTATGAATATGACCCTTTAGTCAAGTATCAAGGATAGGATACTAGCGGCTCAGAAGGAGGCTGTGGATGAGTCTGCAGGATTACAGAAAGGTTTAGACGAGATGATTAAACAGAGAAGTGATGGGACTTTGTACTACCTGGATCGAATATGGGTACCTTTGAAGGGTGATGTAAGAACCCTGATGATGGATGAAGCCCATAAGTCGAAGTACTCTGTACACCTAGGAGCTGATAAGATGTATTATGATTTGAGAGATAGGTATTGGTGGCCTAGAATAAAGAAAGATATAACAATATATGTTAGTAGGTGTTTGACTTGTCTAAAGGTTAAGGCTGAACATCAAAGGCCGTTTGGCTTACTGCAGCAACCTGAGATTCCCGAATGGAAATGGGAAAGTATAGCAGTGGATTTTGTTACGAAGTTACTAAGGACTAGTAGTGGGCATGACATAATCTGGTTCATTGTGGACTGGTTGACTAAGTCTGCTCATTTTCTACCCATGCGTGAGGATTATAAGATAGATGGGTTAGCTAGGCTATATCTGAATGAGATTGTTGCTAGGTACGGTGTGCCGATCTCGATCATATCTGATCGTGATAGTCGATTTATGTCAAGGTTTTGGAAATCAATGCAAGATGCATTAGGAACCCGTTTAGACATGAGTGTACAATTCAGACTTTAGGGGAAGTTGGGATGTTCATCTTCCATTAGTTGAGTTTTTGTATAACAATAATTATCATTCTAGTGTGAGATGTGCGCCATTAAGTTTGGATGTTCATCTTTCGTTGGTTGAGTTTTCGTATAACAATAGTTATCATTATAGTGTGAGATGTGCTCCGTTTGAGGCATTGTATGGTAGAAAGTGTTGTTCACCAATTATGTAGGCTGAGGTTGGAGAAGGTCAGTTGATAGGACCTGAGTTAGTGCAAGAGACTACTGAGAAGATCTCGCAGATTAAGGATAGACTTAAGGCTGCGCGTGATCTTCATAAAAGTTACGCTGATAAGAGGAGGAAGCCTTTAGAGTTTAGTTTAGGTGACTAGTCTTGCTTAAAGTATCCCGCCTTGGAAAGGTGTGGTATGCTTTGGGAAGAAAGGGTAGTTAGCACCTAGATTTGTTAGACCTTTTGAGATTATCGAAAAGGTAGGCCCAGTGGCCTATCGGTTAGATTTGCCTGAAGAGTTGAATGGTGTTCATGACACGTTCCACGTGTTGAACCTTAAGAAGTGTTTGGCTGATCCAACACTACAAGTGCCTTTGGATGAAATTCGAGTTGATGCTAAGTTGAATTTTGTGTAAGTGCCTGTGGAAATTTTGGAAAGAGAGTTTAAGAAGTTGAAGCGTAGTAGGATTGCCATCATCAAGGTTAGGTGGAAATCGAAACGTGGCCCTAAATTCACGTGGGAACGTGAAGAACATATGAAATTAAAGTACCCGCATTTGTTTAGTGATGTTTGCAGTTGAATTTAGGGGAAGAAATTCTTTTAAGGGGGTAGAATGTAAACTTTGACCTTTTAAGTTTTGAATATTTCATAAATAGTCCTTTGACTATTTGACTTTTCTCAGTTTATTCAGATTTTGTACCGTGTTGATGGTGGTGATTTTTATGAGTATTGTGATGAATTGTGGTTTATTGTGATTAATAATCCATTTTGGAAGGTATTATTGTGTTAATTGTATTCCGGGTGGTTTGACTCGTAAATTTTGAGAAATGCCGAAAAACGAGTCTAACACGTCTGTTAATGTCCAGATGAGTTTTGAAAAGGTTTAAAGTGGAAATATGTCGTGTAAATACTCTAGGTTAATGGAAAAGTATTTTTAAAGTGAATAAAAATGCTAATTAACTTTGGGATAAATTTTACGGTTGAGTTTTACGAGTATTTAAGTGATTCCTACACAAAAAGAAAGGCCCGAGACCCATAGGATGCTAACCGGTCAAGAAAGTCAAGAGGGGAACAAAATGGCTTAATTCTAGCTAACTTGTCTAAGAGTGGTACACATATATATGCTTTCCACTAGACCTTTCCATTCATAATTCATTTTCATTTTCAAAAAAATAAAACACACTTGTGTGTGTGTGTGTGTCTTTGGTTCATCCGCCACCTACACCACCACAACCATCATATATTTTTCAACTTTGATCGAGAACGTGATATTTCGGGTTGATACGAGTATTTGGGTATTCATTTAAACAACGTTTGGGTTTGTCCGGTTTCGTGTCGATAATCTTATTTTTTGAGGACTTCTTTGTGTAAGTTTTTAAATTTAAATTTCGTTTGTCCTTTTGGGTTTATCTTGATGCATAGATGTTAGTTGTACAAGTTGATCATCGTGAAAAATCGATTTTTGGAAACGAAACGAATAAAAAGGTTGCGTTTGGTTCGTCGAATATAAATAGGAAAAATGGAGTTTTTGTAGTTTTGATGTTATGGTCGTGAGTGTTAATTAACATATGTTGCTAGATAGCTTATTTTTTATAGTAGCTTGTATGCTTTCGGGCTTATTTTAAGCTATTTCTTGGCTTATTTTGGGCTTAAATGACACGTCACCTTTCCTAAAATTCATCACGGAAAGTCGATTTTGGACTATTTTTGTTGTTGGGTGGCGGAATGTTGGTGGGACTATTTTTGAGGCTTATGGTAGTAACCAAATGCGATACGTAGCTTATTAGCTTATTTTCAAGCTTAATATAACGTAGTTTGAGCTTATTGGACTCACGTCCCAATTAAGTTCTTTTAAGTCTGTTGCTTAATGGGATGGTTATTATGAGTCCGGATTATTTTTACTTATTAGTATAAGCTATGTATGAAATGGACCTTGAGTTTTGGACTGGGAACGTATTATGGACTTATAAATAATCCTTAATGGACCCTTATTGGGCCTTAAAGCCCAATAAGCGATATTTAGTCGTTATGAGAGTTTTGTTGCGGACTTTTAAAAGTGAAAATGTATTTACGAAGTGATATTGAACGATATTTTGGGAAAAACGTTTTAGTAAACGTTAAAGATTGAGATTTTGGAATTTTGTCCGAAACGTGTTAAATGTTAAATGTGTTGAAAATAAGGTTTGAAACCTTGGTAAACGTTGTTTTTTGTTTGAGAATACGGGTATGTCAAAAATTTCGTTTGAAAGGTTTCTATACTTAGAATTTTTAACTTAAAAACATAATTTTTTTGAATTTTAAAATAATAAAATATTATTAATGATTTTGGTTTATTTAATAAATTCACTACAAAAAATATAATTTTTCTCGAAACTTTCTCAAAATAGGTTTATTATGAGTAACGTTCCATTTTTAAACTCTAATATGATTATTTTCCGGTGACTTAGGTTATCGAAAGGACTTCATCGAGTATATTTATAACTATTAATTATAAAATATTTACGCGTTATTATTACTTTTATATTTCTCTAAATAGTATATGTAAGTATTATTGAGTAATGAGGATTGTGATGATTTTGGGATATGTCGTCAAACCATCACACCACTAATTGTTTGAGTAATTGTACAAACGCGTCTAAACTCTATGCATCAAACGTGAGATTTGTTTTGGAAATGATGATTAAATTGGGATATTAAACGTGATAAGTCGTGTAAGGCCGTCGCTTGCATTTGCTTGTGATGATTGAGATTTGGATTGATAAATAACTTGCTTGAGATGAGTTCTTGTAGCCCCATTTTTACTGTGTTTTCCGTTGGGGGTAATGATACAAATGTGTTTTGAAATGTTTTGAATTGATCTGTGCGAAATGTGGTTTTGTTTTTGGGTCGATTGTGTTATGACTCTGCTATGTGAAATATTTGTTGTGGCATTGATTGTTTGTGATCGGATGTGTTCGTTACCTAGTATTTGTATGATTTATTAGACGCGGATCGGGTTACACCTACCCTTGTTTGTTTTTTGTGTGGTCTTGCCGTATTTTAGTGTCCAGTGCGTTAGATCCTTTAGGTGCTGTTAGTTCTTTGGTGATTGAACTTAGCAGGGATTCTATGTCAGGGATTATTTGCATATATTCACTGTCATATAACACTATTGTCACAACTTTTGGGTTTAAGGTCAAACATACGAGCTCACCAACATTATTGTTGAAGTTTTCGAGTATCATTTTCAGGTGAAGTGAAAGAGTAATAGTTTGGTGATGTGTGATAAGCAGTTAACTTCTTTAATTATAAGTATCCGTGTGGTTTTTCATGTAAAGGTGTTGCTTGTTTTTTTTTATTCAGCTTTAGTATTTGAAAATTTTGGTTTAAGTTTGGATTTGGACCCATTTTGAGGGTTTTGGTGATAATATGTATAAATAGATTGGTGGAGTTTTGATAGTGATTTGGAATCACACTTGAGGTTGTTCGAGGTGTGGTCTCGTAACAATTGAAGTTTATGCATTGTAGTTTTATCTATTTTGTATCTTGTGTTATGATTGATCATTATGTTGCATTCCCGAGTTTCTGCCATTGTTGGGGTGTGACAATCATCAATACGCGTATTCATAATGCATCATATGCCATATCCATGAAGATATACTCGAAGAACATTCTGGAAGATGACAAACATGGTCCCTACTCCAAGGAAACTCTAATACGCCATATCGACCTCAATGGATATGGCGTATCGGCTTAATTCTAGCAACTATAAATACCAAACCCTAAACACGAATTTAAAAAGACGCAATTGAGGCCATTCAAGGCTGATCAATTCAGTAACCCACCAAGATTCGTCTTTGAGAGGAAAAAGAAGAGCATAGAAGGTTCTTGCACACCTATCAATTCAAAGGAAGAACTCTTGTATTTCTTATCCTCTATAATAAGAGTTCGGATTTTGTATCATTCATTCACTTTGTTGGTTTACCTTATCGATGTTCTATGACATTTGTATTGGTTACTATTGACTATCGGCTTATACCTTTAGGTTATTTGCCATGTCTATGACAATTTAATGTTTGGTTTATGTTTATATAGATTGTTTCCTTATTCGATGTGTGTTGGTTATGTTTATCCAATTTATTACTAGTTTATGGTTTAAGTATGCGACTACTATTCAACTGGATCTAGTAATACAAAATAAAGAGTTAGCTAGATACGAGCATAGCTCTCCATTCTGCAATTATATAATCTGGAATATAGGAGCATAAATAACATGTTGTTTCCCTCAAGGTTTTAGTGAAAAGTTGGTGTACCTAGCAGGTGACCTAGTATCAACAAATAACGTTCTGATTCCTTAGAGATGGATGTGGACAAGTGGACTACAAGTATATAAAGTGTCGTTAAGCAACAAGTTAGTAAAGTCTCCGTGAGCTAGTCGTCAGTGAGATCACCATCATTGAACTTCTAAGATAGATTATAACCAACCATGAGTACTTTATGCGGACAGGGTTAGTTGTGACAGGACTACCATATCTAGGGGTATGTTTTTGGGAAGAGTACCACCTAAATCTAGGAACGATAGACTCAACAATCGAGATAAGGACAATCAAGTACACTAATGAACCAAACCGAGGTTTTTAATTGATTAATTAGGGTTAGTACATTTTCCATCTACATTAGGGCATCGTCAGATGCTTTAGCTTCTAATTGTTTGCTTGTGTGTGTTACCCTCTATCTCTTCTGTTTAATTAAACTAAATCTCGTGGAACTCTCTCAGGCTGAAAACCCCCTTATTGCCGTTAGCTTAGGTTTAGAATATGATAAATTAGATTTAGTTTAGCTTAGTAAAATACTGATAATCTTAGGGGATTTACACTCTCGCTTTAATGATCGAAACCCTATTTCCAACGAAGCTATAATGATCGAGTTACCATCTGCCCGTTAAGTGTTGTTTTAGGTAAAGTCGGCAAATATATAAATTAAACTTGGAAAAAATAAATAACATTCTACACGACGAACTCACTGGTTTTTGGACGTGTTGTCGGGGAGTGAAAACTTTATTTTTTATGTTATCGGTTTTTTACGTTTAGTTTAACTTAGATTAGTTTGCTTTGATATTTTTGCATATTTTATTTTATCCGCATTCATTTTGTCTTGGCATTATTCTGTTCGATGTAACCCTGTACGGGTATTCTATATCATTTAGATACGTCGTATTAGTTGTAACAAAACAGATATGGTATTAGTATTCAACGATCTATACGGCGTATTCGGTTCTACCCTGATACAAGTTATTGATCAATCTGACTACAGCAGCAGGATGTATTTTTGTATTTGTTTTGTCGTGATTTGTTTTCAGTTATTTTGTTTCTTCGGAGATATCCTAATGATGAATTTACCCCTTGCTTCAGGACGCGCACATGACCGAAGTTTAGCAGAAATTCATCACCACCTTACGAGAATCCTGAACTAGAATTCCGATCATTAAGGATAGTCAGCGGACACGGAAGTCTTGACCATTTGGATTTCACCGGAATCAATTTATTTTCTGATTATGTAGATCAGTTTGAAGAAGAAGAAACAGAAACAATAGGGGAACCAACTATGGAGGAGTACATGACTAAGACCCAAGACTATTATGGATCAGAAATCGTTAGGCCTAATATTGATGACAAGGTCCGCTTCTAGTTAAAGGGTCAATTTCTCAAGGAACTGCGAGACAACAATTTCAGTGGATCGGATATGAGATGATAACGAGCATATTGAAATGGTACTCGAGAATCGTTAATCTATTTACATACCTCGAAGTTACTTCAGATCAAATTTATGCTTCGTGTCTTCCTATGTCGCTTACGGAGCTGAAAAGTCGCTGTAAGAAATGACCAACTTGTTTAATTAGATTCCTGGAAATCTAAGAAGAAATTCTTAAGCAAATACTGTCCACCTGCCCGAACCGCTAAGAAGATGGAGGCAATCACTAACTTTCAATAAGAGCCTGACGAGACTCTTTATCAAGCTTAGAAATGATTCAAGGAGCTGTTACTGAGATGCCCCCAACATTATTTGACTGACATGCAGGAAGTGATCTTGTTTTACAAAGGACTAGATGTACCTACTAGGCAAATTCTTGATTCCAAAGGTGCCATTCCATCTATGAATGTCGCTGATGCAAAGAAAGCCATACAAGAGATGGCTGACCATTCTCAAAAATGGCATAATGAAACGTCTATTAGGACAAGAAGTACTGATACTTTTGATAGACTAGCTGCTATTCAAGTTCAACTGAACAACCTTGGAAGGAAAATTAAAAAGGTGAATGAAAAAGTTTATGCTGCTCAGGTAGAATGTGAAAAATGCTAGGGACCTTCATACACTAAAGATTTCCATAAAAGAGAGGTAAAGCATTTGAGGAAGCTTTTACATGCATGTTGTGTACCATTCCCTCAGGAAGATTTAAAGCACTGCTCTGGGATTTCTACTAAAGAGATAAAAAGTTAAAATCATTCATTATCAAAGAATGAAGGCAAACTCAATGGAAGAATCCTTGAACCTGTTTATAGCCGGTATATGCCAAAAACAATGACAAAATTCAATCTTGATTAAAGGAGATCCGTTTTTAACCATGCAACTTTTTGAACCAAGGAGCCTCGAATCAAAGCTTTGGAAATCCAGTTTGGGACAAATGAGCAAGGTATGCAAGGAGAAGGATCTGGAAGTCTACATGGCTCAACCATAACTAACTCGAAAGATCAAGTTCAATCTCGACGACTATTTATTATACGATCTCGACTCAATAGCCGTATCGGAGGATCTCGATACGCCGTATGGACATACCAGAATCATATGCAGACTTTAACAAATCTTCGGTATATTTCCTTTTCCAAGTCGGTGAACTGATGATTGTTATGATGTTAATGAATGTGTTAGAATCTGCTACTTATGGAAAGATTTGAGGATGGCTCGTAGGGATGGATGATCAAGTCGAATGTTATTGAATGATGAACCTCTGCCTCAAAAGGAAAAGACCCTGGGAGTTTTGACTTTACCATTGACTATATGAATAATTTTTGTTTTGATATATGCCTTAGCCCGACTTAGGAGCTATGTTGTGGTTTTGCTCTTACGACTTTACCAATTAGGTATTAGTGAGGACCTAGCCCTCACTAAATGACCGTTAAATTGGACGATTAGAATATTAAAATATCCCAAGGGTGTAGCAGAGAATGTACTAGTAGGAATTGGTAAGCTTGTTTTCCCATAGACTTTATAGTTTTAGATATGCTCGAGGATGTCAAAGTGCCCTTGATCCTAGGAAGACCATTTTTGTCTACTGTCCATGCTAAAATTGATGTCTTTGAATGAGAAATTACATTAAGGGTATGGAATGAAAACATTACTTTTAAGAGTATTAAACCTACTAGTAGCTTAATTAAGAGGGTCTATGTGCTAAGCTTAGGAAAGGATAAAACTTGATTAGAGCTAGGCTTATGTGAGGAAGCTTTAATGATAATTAGATGACAATCTCTAGTTTGAGGACTTCATCAATTTAAACGATCTAAACATACCCGTAGAGCTTAGGAGGAATCAAGTTGAAGATTTAGGCCTAACTATTGGTGATGGAGAAGTAATTGATAAACCCATGATTGACATAATCAAGACTAGGAATAATGAAAATTTTGAAGAATACCCTAGTTTTTGTGACTTTAATAGGAAGATCCATATTGATTGCGCCTAGAACTTAAAATTTTCATGCATGATAGGTTTTGAACGTGTAAATGCTATTTTTTTCCTAATTTTGTCCGTTAATGTAATGTCTAAAAAGTTCTATAATTTTATAATAAATGACAAAGTTTAATACAAGGGAAAGAATGTAGTAGGGGCTTTTATGAATGTACCTATATTTGTGGGAAACTTTTCTATTTTAACTCATTTTGCGGTAGTGGAGAATATGGATGGCTACCGAGGTCAAGACATGGGAAATGTTATTTTTGAAGAGCCATTCTGCAAGGCTTCATGTGTGGAAGCAAGAAGGTTTGACGGATTAATCATTATCCACAATGGTAATGATAATGTGACTTAACAAATGGCGTGATCACATCTAAAGTTTAAACATTTATCCAATGCCCAATGTAATAAGATATCGCATTATCTGAAGGTTACGTGTTCATGGACAAGCTGAAATTAGAATCTCGCATCCGTACCAAAACGCTCAAAAGTTTCTACAATGAGGGTCTTTGAACTTAGGACACCCGAATAATTCGAGATGCGAAAATAGAGAATGGCTTGACATGGCGGGCAAGATAAGCGTACATGAGATGAAGTATTATGAAGTGAAGGAAATGTATAACTAAAGGAATACGCTAATAAGAACAAGTGCTTTTTGGGAGACAACGCGGCTGTTTTTCATTTTATCATCGAGTCTGTCTTCCCAGACATCAAATACGGCATATTCGTACCACCCTATATGGCGTATCAAATGTCTAGATGTTATCCAGTCTTTTAATATTTTTTTTCATTTAATACTTTTGATTAGATTTTTTTATACGACGTTTTTGTTGTTAATAAACATTAACGAAATAAATACAATCCATTTTAGTTAATCCGACTCGTACTTAGGATTTTTAACACAGGATAAGATACGACATATCCACCTCAAACCATACGGCGTATCGATCTCCTGTTCACTTTATAGGATTTTATTTTCTAACTAAGCAGATACAACCGAGATAGAATTGCATTATTTTCTTTTTTAATATAGGAGCTTGTTGAGCGATGCAACATGATTAGTGGTATGCTTATTTTATGGAATCACTGTGTGCATGCTGTTCGTGCTAGGATTCAGACACTTTGCACATACAACCTTGCTTATAAACGCAACATGCTGTTCATACGGGAAGCTAAATCCAAGGGATTAGTTTCCCGTTTTAATTATTTTTTATTTCTTTGTATGTAATTTTATATTTATACAAACTGAGGGCGTTGTTGTAACCGTTGCTATTTGTGTTCTGAATATTAATTTATAGTCCTCCGACTATTTGACTTTTGTCAGTTTATTCAGATTTTGTACCGTGTTGACGGTAATGATTTTTATGAGAATTATGGTGAATTATGGTTTATTGTGATTAATAATCCCTTTTGGAAGGTATTATTGTGTTATTTGTATTCTGGGTGGTTTGACCCGTGAATTTTGAGAAATGCCAAAAATCGAGTCTGAAACGTCCGTTAATATCCAAATAAGTTTTGAAGGGTATAAAGTGTAAATATGTAGTGTAAATACTCTAGGTTAATGGAAAATTATTTTTAAGGTGAATAAAAATGCTAATTAACTTTGGGGTAAATTTTACGGTTGATTTTTACGAGCTTTTAAGTGATCCTGACACGAAAAGAAGAACCCAACACCCCTAGGATGCCATACACGGTTCAAAACAAGGGAGGGACAAGGAAGCATGATTTTAGCTCCTTTGTCTAACCATTGTACACTTATATTCCATTCACTAGAAAGTTTTCATTCATTCCATTTCATTTAAAAAAAAATACACATACACAAGTGTGTGTTCTTGTGCGTCCGACCTAAGCCACCAACAAACACTAATTTTTACTTAACTTTGATCCTTTCGAAGAACGTGATATTCACGGTTGATGAGTATTGGTATTCAATTAAACAACATTTGGTTGTCCGTTCCGTGTTCGAATTCTTATTTTTTGAAGATTTTTTTGTAAGTTTCAGTTTAAATTTAGTTTGTCTTTGAGTTATATTTTGATGCATAGATGTTAGTTGTTACAAGTTGATCATGTGAAAATCGATTTTTGAAAACCCAAAAGGATAAAATGGGTGTGTTTGGTTCGTTGATGAAAAAAAGGAAAAAAAAGGTGTTTTTGTAATTTTTGGATGTTGTGGTCGTGATGTTTGAATATTCATGTTGCTAGATAGCTTATTTTTTGAGAGTAGCATTCGCATAGATTCTTCGGGCTTATTTTTAAGTATTTACTTGGCGTGTTTTGGTTTATATGCCACGTTATTTTTCCCACGATCACTAGGAGTGATTTTGACTATTTTGTGTTTATGGCGTATGTTGTGGATTATTTTTGAGGCTTATGGTGATAACCAAATGCGATACGTAGCTTACTAGCTTATTTTCAAGCTTAAATATATGTATTGTGAAGCTTATGGACTCACGACCCAATAAGGCCATTTAAGTCGTGGCTTATGGGAGGGCTTATTGTGGTCCGGATTATTTTCTACTCATTCGTATGAGCTTATGTATATAAATGGACCTTGGTTTTCGGGCTTGGATCGTATTTTAGAAGTATAAATACCTTAATGGACCCTTGTTGGGCCTTAAACCCCAATAAGTGATATTTAGTCATTTTAAGAGTTTTTGACGGACTTTTGAAAGTGAAATGTATTTTCGAAGTGATATTGAACGTTATTTTGGAAAAAAACATTTTAGTAAACGTTAAAGATTGAAATTTTAGAATTTTGTCGAAATGGTGAAATTTGTTGAAATTAAGGTTTGAAACCTTGGAAAACGTTATATAAACGTACGGGTGATGTCAGAATTTCGTAAAAAGTTTCTACTTAGAAAATTTTACTTAAGAACATGATTTTAGTTTTAAATAATAAAAATATTATTTTATTATTTTATTATTTTAATAAATTCACTAAAAGACGAAAAATATAATTTTTCTCGAAACTTCTCTAATATGCTTTTTATGAGTAAACGTTTCATTTTCAACCATATTATGATTATTTTATGGAAACTAAGGGTACCGAATGGACTTATCGAGATATATTTATAATTATTTATTATAAATATTTACTTATATTACTTAGCTATTTTCTTTAAATAGTATAAGTATGTATCATTGAGCTATGGGATTGATATGATTGTTGGGATAAGTCGTCAACCATCACACCACTAAACTGTTAAGGGTAATTGTACAACGCGTCTAACCCCTATGCATCAAACGTGAAGACTGTTTTGGAAATAAATGATTTAATGGGACATTAACTGGACTAGGTCGTGTGCGGACGTCGTTGCATTTGCTTGTGTGATTGAGATTTGGTTGCTTAAGACTTGCTTGAGGTGAGTTCTCGTAGCCCCATTTTTATTATCTTTTTTCGTTGGGGAAAAATGATACTCAAATGTGTTTTGAAATGTTTTGAATTGAACTATGCAAAATTTGTTTTTTAGGACAAGATATGTGCTTATGACTACTATGTGAATATTATGTTTTGTATGATTGTTTGGGATCGAAGGGGTACACCTATCCCAGTATTTGCGTGGTTATTGAAGCGGCTGGGTTCGCCTACCCTGGTATGTGTGTAGTCCTGCCCTAATCTAGTGCTCCAGCTGGTAGGCCCTTTAGGTGCGTAAGTGACATATGATGATCGACTAGCGGAATAGCTAGACCGTGTTACATGATTAGCGGGGATGCTAAGTCATGGGTTGTTTGCATATATTCTTTGTCATATTGCACTATTGTCCACTGTTTTGAAATATTGGTAAAACTTTTTGGTTTAAGGTCAAACCTACGAGCTCACCAACATTATTGTTGACGTTTTCGAGTATCATTTTCAGGTGAAGTGAAAGAGGAATAAGTTGGTGATATATGATAGCAGACTTAGAAGTATCCCGTGTGGATTTTTCATGTGAAGTCTTGCATGTTTATTTTATTTGGTTTTAGTATTTAGAAGATTTTGGTTTAAGTTTGGATTTGGACCCCCTGTGTGGTCTATTGGAATTGTAAGATGTTATGGATTTAATTATGATTTGGGACATCACTCGAGGTTGATGGTCTTTGTAACACTTGAAGTTTATGCATTGTAGTTTTCTCTATATTGTATATTTTGTTATGATTGATCATTATGTCGCGCTCCCGAGTTTTCGCCATTGTCGGGGTGTGACAGGTAAACCTCCTATAAAGAATGACTGGGATTTGCTGTTTCAACCAATGTTCGATGAATACTTCAAATCTCCAAGTGCTGTATCTACCCCCATTTCTGCTGCAACTCTACTTCCATCAGATATAGCCGGAGCGTCTTCTTCTACTTCCATTAATAAAGATGCTCTCTCTCCAAGTGCTTCACCAAACATTAAAACATCAAACTCACCAATTAATTCTACAAATGTTGAACCAAATGAAGAAGTTGCAGAGTTTAATAGTGACACCTTCAAAAATCTATTTGCTCCTCCAAAAACCAGCTCAGCTTAGTCATCTTTAAGGATTGTAGACACTTCAAACATGCACACCTTCCAACAACCTCATGTCAACACCAAAAGATAGACAAAGGATCATCCGTTAGTGACAATAATCAGCATCCATCCAAACTAATTTTGACCAGACGTCAACTTGCTACCGATGTCTTATGGTGCTACTTTCATGCTTTCGTAGTCAAAGAAGAGCCGGAGAAGTATACGTGACTCAACCTGAAGGATTCGTTGATGCAGACCACCCGGCACATGTTTTCCGTCTAAAGAAGGCATTGTATGGATTGAAACAAGCACCAAAGGCTTGGTACGATTTGCTATCTAAGTTCCTGCTATCTCAACAATTCGTCAAAGGTGCAGGTGATCCGAATTTGTTCTCACTGAAGGAAGGAGAGCACATTATATTGATGTTGAACATGCAGGTTGCCAAGACTCAAGGAAAAGTACATCGGGTAGTGCAACATTTTTAGGTGAAAAGCTAGTAAGCTGGTCGTCTAAGAAGCAAAGTGTAGCGTAATATCGACAACAAAACTGAATAAATCTCCCTGTCCGGATGTGTTACCATATCCTATAGCTTCGGTCTTAGTTAACTGACTACGAATTTGATTACAAAAGATTCCTTTGTATTGCGACTCCCAGAGCGCCATTGCCTTATCTTGCAACACAGTGCGACACTCCTGGACGAAACACATTGCTGTCAAATACCATTTTATCAAAGAAACGAATTGAAAATGAGATTGTAAACTCTACTTTGTCAAGACTGCTTATCAGCTGGCGGATATTTTCACTAAAGCACTCGCAAGAGAAACTTAGAATTTTTGGTCAAACGCCTAGGCATGCAGAGCATTACGCCTAAAGAGCTGAAATATCTTGCAGAGTCAGACGAGGACGAAGAGTAACATAAGTTTACTACCTCTTGTCGTCACATGAACCATACTTAGAATAGCTTAAAAAATCAAAAACACAAAAAGATTTTCTTCTTTCCAAAAAATTTTCAAAAACCAAAATACAAATATATAAAAAATTTCAAAATCAAATATAAAAACAAAAAAATTTCAAAACCAAAAAGAATCTCTCGACATGTCTTTTAGAATCGATAATATCCACGACCTTAGAAAATGTCCTCAATAATGAACACGAAATTGAAAATAAAGTTCAATGGAAAGTTTTAAAACATTTAAAACATGTCTCTCTAAATTCCTTATGGTTTGTATAATAAATTCAATAACAACCCGTCCCTAAAAGAAAAGAATTTCTACGCTACAATTATCCTTAACAACGAAAAGAAGTCTTTCGGTCTTAATTTAAAGATTCAAAACTTCCACTTTTGAAACTCAAGACAAAGACTTATGTATATTTTGCTACACAACTCCGCAGCTTTCTAATAAGGAAACTGTACTACCAAAAATGTGCATCTTTGTCCGTAAAAAGATTAATTTTTTCTTTTAACCTTCGACAATTTTCTTAAAATATGTTTATCAAACATGCTCGAGTTAAACAAATTTTTCAAAATGCTGGAAATAAATCTGAATCAGTTTTGACATTTAAATGGAAAATGTTTTTCAAGAAATTTCAAACGCTCAAACAAATTCAAGAAATCTTTAAATAGACTACCGTCTTTGATCAAGGGGGAGAATGAGCTTTTAACATGAAAATTCCTAAAAATGATCAAAAGAAATTAATTAAATTAATTTCATCATCAGTAAAAACAAACAAGAGAATTCGAACACTCAAACAAATTCTGTAGCTCTTTAAATAGAAAACGGGTATTTGTTTGAGGGGAAGAACATGCTTTCAATGAAAATTATTTTTTCAATAGGTGATTGTGAAATTTTTTTCGGGTAAAAGTGATTAAATCACTTAACGGGTCATCGTTTGAGGGGGAGTATAACATAAAAATATAAGATTAACTCCGAGAACTTATGTTGCAAAATAGTTTACGGCTTAAAATTCATTAGTGTAACTTTTATTAGTTTAACCTGCAAACTCAAAGACCAAGAAACAACAAACTACTAGGCGTAAAATAGGCAGATAATAAATATACAACGTAATGACTTAGGGTTTAGACACAATGATATTAAATAACGTCTATCTTATAGCATCATTTATCCCAGTTAAATTGCTCGTTTTACATTATTTATGCATGAATTAGTACTTAATAGCTTATATTTGTGATTTGCAGTAATGATTCAAGGCAAATAGTAAAATATAATCTAAAGGCAACTCATTTTGGAGCTTAACGAAGAAATCAGAAGAGGCACTATTCTGACAACCTAACGTTCTATCCATCAATGAAGATAGGCGTATCCCATGCCATTAAACTGCACCCAGCATTATTCCCCCATTTTGGACAAAAAAGAGAAGATCTATACGTCGTATCCAGATGAAGCCACATGCCGTATTCAAGTACAAGTCATGAAATGTTCTAGAATTTTAATAATCGTGGAGCCCACGCCAAGAAACCTCAATATGTTGTATTGAACATTTTCAATACGGCATATCGACTAAATTCCAGGCTCTATAAATACCGAACCCTAATACGAATTTTAGAGGGACCAAATACTGAGAAGAGGCATTAACCACCAAGTTCGATCTTCAGAAGAGAAGAGAAGAGAAGCCAAGAAGGTCCTGCAAAGTGCTTCAATCCATAGGAAAACCCTTGTAATTTCTATACTCTAAATACGCGTTCGTTTTTTAGTATCGTTCGATTTAATTATCGTCTAGTTTACTTTAATTGTTCATCTATGACATTTGTATAGTTACAATGACTATCGGCTAATACCTTTAGGTATTAGCCATGTTTATGATAATTTAATGTTTGGTTTGTTTATTTAGATTGTATGCTTATTCGTTGCGTGTTGATTATGTTTATCAATTTATACTCGTTTATGTGCTTAAGTATGCGACCTATCATTCAACTAGATTTAGAAATACAAATAGGGCGTTAGCTAGAGTCTGGGATGGCTCTCTATACAGTAATTTTATATATCTAGAGTAATAGGATCACAAAATATTGACCTGTCTTTATCATTGGTTTAGTGAATAGTTAGACTAGCAAGTGACCTAGGATTAACAAATAACATTCTGATTCCTTGGGTAAAGATCTGGACAATGGACTACTAGTATATAAAAAGCCATTAAGCAATAAGTTAGTAAAGCCTCGTTGAGCTAGGATTCGATAAGATCGCTATTATTGTCTCCTAAGATCGATTATAATCAACAATGAATGCTTTATGTGGATGTGTTTAATTATGACAGAATTGGCGCATCTAGGGTTTAGAAAGAAGTACTGCCTAAACCTATGAATGGTATGTCACCAACGAGATAAGACAATCATTGCACTTTTAAACAAAACATGCGTTTTATTAGATTAAATATGGTTAATACGTTTTCCTTACATTAGGCTTGACTGTTTCTTTATCTTCTGTCTATCAGCTTGTGTGTGTTAATCGCCCTCATCCTAGTTTAGGTAAACTAAAACTTGTGCCAGTATCTTAGGCTGAAAACCCTCTTTTTTGCATTAGTTTTGGTTTAACTTTGATTTAACATAGGATTAAGTAGGACTAACTTAAATAACTAAAATACTGATAGATTTAAGTGTTAACACTCGCTCTTAGTGAACGCCACCACTACTTACCAACGACTAAATTTGTTAATAACTGATTGGGTGCACTACCCGTTAGTGTTTGTTACTAGGTGAAGTGGGCAAAATATAAATAATAAAACATGAATAATAAATTACCTACGCACACCGATCACATCAAGTTTTTGGCGCCGCTGCTGGGACTAGTTTGTTTAATTCTTGTTTATTAGTGTTTTAGTTTAGGTTTTGTGTTTTTAGTTTAGTTTGTTTGTGTGTTTGGTTTCTGCATTTGTATATTTTGCATATTTGTGTGTTTGTTTGCATTATTAGTCTTGATGTCTGTCTTCTGGTAGAATACTGAATACGACGTATTCATCCCTCTGGATACGACGTATATATTTTTTCTAAACCAATACAGCGTATTGACATCAAAACATCATACGCGTATTTATTTTACTGAATACGGCGTATAGTCTAGATTGCTTTTTATATCCAGCCAATATTATTACAGGAAAATTTGGGAAAAAAAAAACCCGAAATGGACGACATCGATAATGATCTATTTCCTTTTAACATAATTTCTGTCAATGATTCAAAATTGAATAAGGACAATGATGATTTCAATATCGATATCAAATAGTCTTTGGGGGATAAATCTGTTGAACCATTACCTAATGTAATAAGTATCGATATCGGTACCTATGCACAAGGGTCAAATAACTTCGGAAAACAAGTCATGATACATCCGGTAAATTTTTCAAAATTAATACTTTTATCAAAGAATTAGAGTTAAAAACAATGACATGGAATTACTTAACAATGGGATGATGCTAAATCTTATTAAAAAATTGTATGTGCCATTTGGCATCCTGTTTAACCCTAAGTTGTTTTATAAGGATGGGATAAAGCTGAAGCAAGTCTAACTTAAAGACATTTCCGTAAACAAAACTGCTTGTCGAGAGACAAGCGAAATGTATTTTTTATTAGTTATGGAGTCTGTCTTCCCATGTAGTCGATACGACGTATCCAAACTTAATGGATACGGCGTATTGACCCCACCTAGACGTTATCCATTTTATTTTCCTGCACTTAAAACATTTGGTTACGACTTGTTCAATAAGACCGTATTCCTAACTATTAATCAGCGTATTCGGCCTCGACCCGTACTTAGGAGTTTTTTCTTACAGGACTCATACTGGTGTATCATGAAACATGATACCGCGTATCGACATCCTGTACAATTTAGTTTTTATTGTTTAGTTTTTATTTTCTAACCAAACGATTATCAGGAGATAGAATTTCTTTTGTTTTCTGAACATTAATACAGGAAACTACTGAATAAGATAAAGAATTTGGTGATACTTATTATCTGGAATCTATGTGTGTCGTAGTCATGATGGTATTCAGACACATTAACACATACATCCTTGCTCATATCAAAACATTGAGATCATATCGAGCAAACATCATGGATTTTCTTTCTAAATTCTTTAATTTCTGTTTTTCATTTATATTTATACAACGTGGCCATTTTAAAACTCAATGTAAGGGGAGGAGAAATTAGAACGCTTACTGTCCCTTATTTTTACATTAATAGTGACCCTAATATTATACACCAATTTTAATTTTTTATAGTATATTTTTGAGAAATAATTAGTTGCACGACCCACACCAATGACGCTAATTGTCCCATATTGATGAGGATTAAGCCTATTTCCGTTTCGTAATATATACCTAAATATCACAGAAATATGTGTGTGCCGGTGACTTAAAGTAAACTTTAGAACTTGACTTGGTATACTACTCGAGACCACAATAATAAGTACTATTTTATATAGATCAGTGACCTTTCTAAACTGGTAAATTTCTAGGATTACACCAGAAAGCCTATACATATTGTTATATTAACTAACCATCGGTTAGTTAACCTCCATATAAACCCTTTGTTTAATCCTCATTTTTAGAGTAAGATACCCTTAGAAAAACCTACCGAGCCATTCCTTTCTTTTATTACACTAAATTTTGTTTTGTTACACCTTTACACCTTACCCTATAGATTAAGTCCTTAATCTGTTTCTAGTTTCATTAGTGTTAAAGTATGTACTTCCTGCTGTCGCAATGCATATTTTCTATCTTTGGTTAGGTCAATAAAATTGTACAATGCAATTGGGAATGTAAAAGTAGTTTACCTTAGTGCTCGTGTAGTTACTATTTCACTAGTAAATGAATCGGATAATAATTATTCAGATTTACATGTCAGAGAATGGTGAAAAATACACATTTATTTAGTTTATTAGTTTATGTTAACTAAAAATAAAAAAAACAGAAAAATACAAAAGAGAGAGAGAGAGAGAGAGAGAGAGAGAGAGAGAGAGAGAGAAAGGAAAGGTTTTTGAGATAATCAGTTCGTGTAAGCTTAACCGATTTCATTATTTATGATGATCGATTATTCGTTGGTACGTGTTATAAACCGACGATGTAAAGTTTTGTTGTATATTATTTTTAGTTGGTCACAATATAAACCAACTATGTAATTTTTGTATCAAGTGGTAGATATCGCCACTAATGTTGTATAGTATGTATGTTATGGATGATTGGGAGTTGGACATTACAGGAACGCCAACTAAGGTTTATTTTTATTGATCTATGATTAAGGTATTTATGAGTCTAAATCATGTCTACCTAAAGCGTGAGTTTTCGTGTTAAAGCGTGAGTTAGTCTGTGATTTGTGTCTTTTTCAGGGTATGGTCGGAAAAGTAGCTAGCAACATTGTTCTTTATTTGTTTGGACGTAATCTATTTGTTTTGTTCTTTTTATTTACACCAACTATATATTTCCCATACCTAATACTTAACCTTTGGTTTGCTCAAATAAGGGAGTGACAATCACATGTTCTCATTTATGATTGAATATGCCTGTTGGATTTTGTTAACACCCCCCCCGCCCTTATTGGAGTAATTACTGTTGGTAAAGGATTACTAATTCCATACCATATATCATTCTTCATCATAACCTTTGGCTTTACTCGAATAGAGTGAGGCATTCATATGTATCTTGGTCATGGATTTGTCTTCCTATATCTGGTTTTGTCACCCTTGTTGGTTTACTACTATTAGTGAAGATTACTAGTCCTATTATCTAGCTTATTTGAGATAAGGAGTGAGCAATCACAAGTGCCACGGTCATGGATTTGGGCGTGCATTTGTGGTTTTGTCGCCTTTTCTGGAATATTGGTATCGATAGGGATTAGAAAGAACGATCAAACCTTAAACCTTTATCATCTAACCAATTTACCTATTTAGACTTGTTAATCCTTTAGCTTTAGTGGGGTGGAGATAGTTTACCTTGCCAGCTTAAGAATAATACTCGTTACTACCGACCATTGAGCGAATTACTTAAATGTTACCACATAGATTAGTTGAGTGATTTGAGTGATTTCATTATCCGATTTTTGAGAGGTTTTGGTTGTGTGCTAGTTAGTAAACGAAAAAAAATGCTTAAAGGAAAAATCTTAAATTGTGGTTTGGGATACATTTTCATAAGTTTTCTAAAGGCTACTTGAGGACAAGTAGGATTCAAGTGGGGGGATATTTGATGACATCAAATAACATCTATTTTATAGCATCATTTATCCCAGCTAGATTGCTTGTTTTACATTATTTATGCATGAATTGGTATTTAATTGCTTATATTTATGATTTGCAGTAATTATCGAGCAAAGAGTGAAAGTTAATCAAAAGGAATGCATTTTGGAGCTTAAACAAAGAAATCATGAAGAGCATTGTTCTAACAACTTATACGCCATATCCATCAAGGAAGATACGTCGTATCCATGCCCTGAACTTCACTCAGCATCCACGAAAGAAAGATACATACGTCGTATCTAGATGAATCCATACGCCGTATTCAAGTACAAGTCATGGAATATTTTAGAATATAATAATCGTGGAGCCCACTCCAAGAAACCCTAATACGCCGTATTGAACCCTTTCAATACAGCATATCGACTAAATTCCAGACTCTATAAATACCAAACCCTAATATAAATTTTTAGGGGGCAAAAAATAATAAAGAAATAGCTTAACCACCAATTCGATTTCAGAGAGAAGAGAAGACAAGAAAGGCCTTGCAAAGTCACTTCAATCCAAAGGAAAACCCTTGAAATTTTCTATACTCTAAATATTTTATAGTATCGATTGATTAATTATTGTTAGTTTACTTCAATCATTCATCTATGACATTTGATAGTTACAATGGCTAATGGCTAATACCTTATGGTATAGCCATGTTTATGATAATTTAATGTTTGATTTGTTTACTTAGATTGTATGCTTATTCGTTGCATGTTGATTATGTTTATCAATTTATACTTGTTAACGTGCTTAAGTATGCGACCTATCATTCAACTGGATCTAGAAATACAAATAGAGCGTTAACTAGAGTCCGGGATGGCTCTCCATACAACAATTTTATATATCTAGAGTAATAGGATCATAAATTTGACCTGTCTTTGCCTTGCTTTAGTGAATAGGTAGAATACACGTGACCTAGGACTAACAAATTACCTTCTGATTCCTTGGGTAAAGATCTTGACAGTGGACTACTAGTATATAAAAGGCCATTAAGCAGTAAGTTAGTAAAGTCTCGTTGACCTAGGATTCAATAAGATCACCATTATTGTCTCTTAAGATAGAGTATAATCAACAATGAATGCTTTATGCGGATGTGTTTAATTATGACAGAATTTGCGCATCTAGGGTTTAGGAAGAAGTACCGTCTAAACCTAGGTATGATATATCATCAACGAGATAAGACAATCATTGCACTTATAAACTAAACATGCATTTTATTAGATTAAATATGGTTAATAAGTTTTCCTTACATTAGGCTTGACCGCTTTTATATCTTCTGTCTATCAGCTTGTGTGTGTTAATCACCCTCATCTTAGTTTAAGTAAACCAAAACTCGTGTCAGTCTCTCAGGCTAAAAACCTCCCTTTTGCGTTAGTTTAGGTTTAACTTAGATTTAACATAGTATTAATTAGAACTACCTTAGATAACTAAAATACTGATAGACTTAAGTATTAACACTCGCTCTTATGATCTACACCCTACTTACCAACGAACCTACAACTGATCGGGTACACAGCCCGTTATTGTTTATTACTAGGTAAAGTCGACAATAATAAATAATAAAACTTGAATAATAAATTACCTGCACACAACGACCACATCAAGACACTACGAAATCAATAAAGATAGGATGATAGTACTAATGTAATTGTGGTTTTCTGTAAATTTTAGGAAAATTACAAATTCTGGAAACTATACAAAATTAAATTTTCAAAAATAAAAAATTATAAAATTTACTGTAGCTGGACTGGCGACGCCGTCAGAAAAATTCCTGACGCCGTCTGCAGAGTCTGTAAAAAAATTTGTTTTTTGGAAAAATTTCTGCACGTAAATCCTATTAGTTATTTTTTGGAAAAATTACTACATAAACCACAAGAACAATTAACACAATCATATGACTCAAAAAAACACATAAGACACACAATACGCAAATTAATCTAAACTATTTATTTAATATGCTTGAAATGGTTCTTAGAAACCTTATATTTTTTCCTTACAATTGGATGTAATACCTTTGATTGTAATTAAACAAGTTAAAACAATATAAAGCAATGAATCACAAATTAAAACATATAAAAACATACGATAAAGAATTAAAACACACATGACACTCCTAATACGCAAGAAATAAAATATTGGGTTGCCTCCCAAAAATCGCTTGTTTTTGTTCGAGTCACGAGCTTGACTCTACCCTTATTTAACAGTTAAAAGGGGAGCCCCCTACACTTAAGGTCAAGTGTGGGTGATAGTAACGGATCACATTATGGTAAAAAGAGCCTTAAGATGAACAGCTGATTGTTGAATTATATGCTCTAAATGGTGTGAATCTTTAATCCTAACTTTCTCTACTTCATTTAGCCTAATGAGTAAATTAAGTCCTTCTCTAAGAAAAGAAACATCTTTGGATTCTAATTGCCAATCATCTTCTATTATCTCCAAATTCGAAAAATCAACACCTAGGGATCCAATATATCTTAATAAACCCAGTTTAAATCCATATTGTTTCTTAGGGTCACCTATACATGGGTGGTAATAGCAGTACATATCCTTAAGGTTGGAAATACGCCACGTGAGGTGAATGTGGTGTATGAATGGGGCAATGGATCACTACTTCGTCTAAAACTACTCGGACTATATGGGTTCATGGGTGGGTCGGTTCCTCTTTTGTCTCCTAGATTTACATCTAAGGGTGAAAAATTAGGTAAAAGTTGAGGCTAAGGAGAACTCACTTAAGGACGTGTGACTTCGAGTCTAGCTACAAGACTCATAAATAAAGAAAAGCGCTTCTTGGGAGGCAACCCAATGTTTATTTTTCCCACATGTTAGGAGTGTCGTGTGTTTTAATTCTTTTCATTTATTCTTTTATGTTTTAATTACTTTGTAATCATGCTTTGTTTTGTTTATAACTTCGTCTTATTTGCAATCAAATGTATTGATGACATCAAATAATGTCACTTTTATAGCATCATTTATCCCATGTGAATAACCCATTTTGTATAATTATTGCAAAGAATTGTTACTTAATCATTTGTATTTAAGAATTGCAGTAATTATGGAGTACTTGGTGAAAGTTAACTAAAAGGCACGCATTCTGGAGCTTAAATGAAGATATTTGAATATTACTGTTCTATCAACCAATACGTCGTATCCATCAAGGAAGATACGGCGTATATGTGCCTTCACTGCACCAAAGACCACGAAGGAAACAAGAACCAATACGCCGTATCCAGGAAGACCAATACGCCGTATTCAAGCCATATGGAAATAAAATATTCTGGAAGATATCAAACGTGGTCCCTACTCCAAGAAATCCACAATACGCCGTATCGAAGACTTTTGATACGCCGTATCAACCTTTTTCAATACATTATAAATAGGAAACTTAAAAACGAGTTTTAAGTGTGCTAAATCATATTTTAGATACCTAAACCACAAAAGTCGATTTTCCGAGGAGAAGAAGAGTAGAAGAGGTCTTGTAACATGATTAATTCAATAGGAAACAACTTGTAATCTCATATACTCTTGTAATCGTTCAGTTTTTGGTATCATTCGTTAACTCGGTTAGTTTACCTTCGCTAAATTATTACTCTTGTATTGATTATGACGTTTGAAGGCTAATACCTTTGGGTATTAGCAATTATTATGAAGATCTGAATGTTTGGTTTGTATATCTCGATTTCTTAATTCATAGTTGATTGCTTGTTTATGTTTATGAATTTATACTTGTTTACGTGCTTGAGTATGCGACCTATCATTCAACTGGGTCTAGTGATACGGACCAAGTAATCTAGATGCCGGGATAGCTCTCCATATAGTGATTTATACATCTAGACCAATAGGATCACAAATAATGACCTATCTTTGCCTTTAGATTGTGAGCTTAGTTGGACCTGCAGGTGACCCAGGGATCAACAAGTACGTTCTTGATTAATTTGTAAAGACTTGGTTAGTGGACTACTGGTGTATGAATTGCCATTAAGCAGTAATTGGGTAAAGTCTTTATGAGCTAGGGTTTAACAAGATCACTATTTCTTTAATCCCTAAGATAGATTATAATCAGCAAATAAGGATGCTTTATGCGGATGCGTTTAATTATGACAGAATTCTTCGTATCTAGGTTTAAGGAAGAAGTACCGCCTTAATCTTAAGAATGATATGCCGCCTCGAGATAAGTAATCATTGCACTAAATAAACAAACCAAATGTCTGATTGGATTATTAATGCTTAATACAATTTTCTTGTATTTGACTAGACCGCTCTTTTATCTTCTGTTAATTTTGCTTATGTGTGTTTTATTGTCTTAGGTTGATTTTAGTCACCACAAAACCTGTGCCAGTCTCTGAGGCTGAAAACCCCCTTATCCATTAGATTTAGGATTAACATAGGTTTAGCATAGATTAGACTAACTTAGATTAGAAAAAACAAAGTATTAATAAATTGAAAGTGTTTCTCGCTCTTAGTGATCGACACCCTACTTACCATGAATCTACCACTGACCGGGTACATTTCCTATTAAAGTGTTGTTTTTGGTTAAATCAGAAAAATAAAATTTTAAAACATGAATCATAATTTACAACCACACAACGACACATCAAGTTTTATGCGCCGTTGCCGAGGAGTGAAAATTAATCTTGATTTTTATTTTATATTTTGGTTTTAACATTAGATTAGATCTAACCCTTAGGATTAGTGTAATTTAGATTAGTGTATAATTATGTCTTTAATTATTTTTCTTGTATTGATTGTGTGTTTTAGTTGTTTGTTTATTTAATTGTTTTTCATAATACACTGTTCTAGTCGATAAACCGATACGACATATCCACTTCCATTGAATACGACGTATCTAAATTTTTGACCAATACAGCGTATCTGTTCTGATTCAGTAATACGATGTATTCGATTATTTGTATACAGCGTATTGACTAAAATTTTTGAAATCTTTGCAAGTCTATTTCTCTAGAATAGCTTTACTTTGAATTATGTCTTATTTTTCAGAAAGAACCTTCGGACTTCGTCCATATCAATTTACTTACTCGGAAAGGAGATTAACGAAGGAAGAAATGTTATATAAATTTATTGACAAAGGTAAACGTGAGCAAGAGGAGATGAGAGCATTCATCCATGAATTCAGAACAACAAATGAGCTCTTATTTAAAGAAAGGAACAATTCATTAAGCGAGCTCAGGTTCAAGGTACAGCGATTGTTAAGAATGATCAATAATACTCCAATATCAAATCTGTAAATTAAAGGAGTAACTACTAGAGGTAGAAAAATAACGACTTAAGATGTTCAAGATAATGACACCAATATACATACCAAAGAACCCCTAGTAATAAATCACGATGAACCGGTTAAATCAAACGAAGTCCTTACCAAAGACGAACCAGAGAAGACCAACGAACCTGTTGTTCGATAATCAAGTGGAGTACATATCACACCCCGCCAAGGCAGAAACATAA
>BQNB010045389.1:0-44306 GCA_026074375.1 Tanacetum coccineum
CAAGTATGCATATCGGTTGCTTGGTTGAAAAACCATACATGATTGCAAGTTTTTTTGTTATTATCAAGTGGAAGCTAATGAATAGGCACATTAAGCGAATTATTAATTCTACATAACTTCGACTTTGCGAGTATAATAAGAGACCGATTTGAGATTGTTAATCTCCTAAGAAACTAGATAAGAGAGTGATTTGATAAGGCCCTTTGAGCGGCCAAGACTCCAAAACCACCATAGAGAAACTAGACTTTAGAACACTTTTCTTTTTCTTTCATACCCTAACTCAATCGGAAATCTTTTATAAATAGTAAAACAAACAAACTGCCATATCTTAACTAATTGTACCCACTAAGCTAAGCCTATCAAAAGGGAAATATGCCACAAATGTGCATGCATAAACTGCTTTCATAATGGAAAAACATGGTTATGACTAGCTATAAAACTAAGAAAAGTTGATGACCACTCCTTCATGCGTGTAACTGCTCGTATCAGAGTACCAGAATCTACCAAACCTCGATGTGTGATGGCACCAACATCCATTGGCACCAGTTCTGTTGCATCAGTTTGCTCGAAACAATAACAAGGAACCTGCCATTTTTCATCTTCAAGAGCTGCGCCTACTTCGAATGTCATCACATGTGCTTCCCTTCCTGCATCCCCGCTAACAATCATTATTACTTCACAAGACTAAGAGGGTGTTTAGGATTGCTTACGAAAACGGTTTATGTTGTTATATTGACTTATTAATTTAAGCTTTTTTTAATAAGCAGCTAAGCATTTTCAAACTGATAACTGAAAACAACTTATATTACACGCAAGTAATTACATAATCCATTTTAAGTAGCCCACAAAAAATGGTTATCAATTTGTATCAAAACGCAGCGAAAAAAGACACAGCTTTAATAAGCAGTTCCAAACACCTGTAACTATTTGAAAACAAAAAACACACAAAAATACAGAAGAAACAATTAGAATAACACAACAATGTACATAGTTCAGTTAATCAGTGTGATCAAACAAATGTTGCTATATATATTTTTCTGTGAGGGTGTTCAGGATTGCTTATTTACGTGCTCACTTGCTTACTGCGTTTTGTTTTTTTCCAAAAAATAAAAAAACATAATTTAAGTATGTAACTTGATAAGAAGCTTATGTTGCTTAGCAAATAGAGTAAGACTTTGAGGGGTATTTGGTTTAGCTTATCTAAAAGAGAATAAGTGTATGCTCTTTTAAACAAGGGCTCCAACAAGGCTTTTAGAAAGGAGCTAAATTGGCACAACCAAGTTATTAAACCATATGCTGTTCAGATATGAACAACTTATTGCGTTGTGGTAATGCAATAAGCATATGTGCTACTTAAATAAGGTTACCTAAACACCCTAGATACACTAACTACTTATCGCGGGTCGATTCATAATCCATTTGAGTCGTTAACAATTCAAAGTCCCCCTTTAATACACAACAATCACAAACAAAAAATCAAAAACAATCAGGTCACCCTGTATAAAAGACCCAATCACCGTCCGCTTTGGTAAACCAAAATCCTCATAATAAGTAAAATACACGCATTCACCCCATACATTACACAAAGAACCATCAACTTCGCGCTGACCAACATAACTCATCCGATCAAGCCAATTAGGCTTCAAAATCCCACCCTCTTTTTTTATTTTTTGTAACATCGTAACCTCCATGTGTGCCGAAGAACATGTACCATGAGAACCAAGCGTATAATAAAACGAAGTACCATTGTTCCATTCAAGGTCATATAAAACACTTCCAACTTGACGTTGGATAATGTTGAAACTCCGGCCGTTGGTCCAGTCGTACCATAAATCCACCAACTCGATAATGCCGCTATTGTTCATTACTATGATCGAGTGGAACTGGTCTGGCCATTGTGTCGGCTTAGGATCTTGTGGATGTGGATGTTCAGCAACGACGAAATATAGTCCAACGCCTATGAAACTTATGATAGCAATAAAGAGTATCAAAATTGTTAATCTTATTGAGCCAGACTCCGAGGATGTCGTCGATGATGTCATCCTAGATTTAGGTTTTTGACAACTCATGCGATTATCACTCGTTGCCGTCGTCGATGATGACGTCGTCCTAGATTTAGGTTTCTGACAACTCATGCGATTATCACTAGTTGCCGTCGTCGATGACGACGTCCTGGATTTAGATTTTTGACAACTCATGCGATTATCACTCGTTGCTGCCGTCGATGACGTCGTCCTAGATTTAGGTTCTTGATAACTCATTCGGTTATCAACCTCACCAAGACGATAGTTGTTATGAGGATCACACATGTTTTCTATCAAACTCTTTTTATTGGTTCTGAATCTGTAGATGTTATTTTCTCGTTTGTTTTTGCTTATATAGGAAAGAACTTCAAGATAATGATTAAATTTGTTTAAATTTCAAGATTAAGCTAACAATCTTTTAAAATTTAAAAACATTTGTGTTTATCTAAATATAAGCATATCAATTATAATTAAATTATCGTAATATTTTTAACATCTGATATTATCTTTATCTGATAATTATCCATCTAACAATTTAGTTTATTTTAGCTTTTACTAGCTGGATTTGCATCGTTATCAATCAAGTTTAACAAAAAAATAAATTAATAATTTATATTACATTATAAATCATTTAGCCTCAATTCTTGAAAACTGAAAAGTAAAAAACTTAATGTATTTTAGGAAGGGTTGTGAAAACTTTAATCGGTTTTGAACATTAAATGTTTGTAACAACTTTAACATATTTAAGTGATAGGTTTGAATGAATTAAATGACAACATTTATCTATATCTATATTACATTATAAAGCATTTAACCTCAATTTTTTAAAACTGAAAAGTGAAACACTTAATGTATTTTAGGAAGGGTTGTGAAAACTTAAATCGGTTTTGAACATTAAATGTTTGTAACAACTTTAACATAATTAAGTGCAGGTTTGAATGCATTAAATGACCACCTTAATTTGGTCATGAACCACTATTCTTACATATAGAGGCTAATTATGAAAAGATTAATAGGCCCATTTAATCATCTCATAATTTTTCATTTATATATTTGAATGAAATCCCGAATATAAAAAGGATACAATTGCATGAAAAAACACACAAAAACATAAACACTTAGAAGCGAAAGAAAAATTAGTTATGATTGTAGGAATTGTTCATACTTTACAAGTTTTGTTTAAAAAAGGCATGCCTCCTTTTCACCTAGAGGTACTTAACTTTTGTGGCAACAACCTTTAGGCATTTCAGGATGTTCATTAGAAATAAAAAGAATATGAATATTTATCATGTTCATAGTATTAACACGAGTTTGTTACGCTCTAATGATCTTGTATCCCTTTAAAACATATTCTTCTCAATATCCAGCTTCATCACAGTCACACTTTTTTGCTTTCGTTTTGGTTCTCAGTTTTAAATACCATGTTATGTGTATCATCGTAAACCACTTCTACCATGTTTTCATACTAATTTATTCATGTTTTGTAGGTTGGTACATTGGCTACGACTGAATCCTTTAAAAAGGTACGTCTCCTTTTCTCAAAACCCTAATGATGAAAGTGTGTTATATTTTTTAGATTGTGTATACATATGTTGGTTTCTTTGCAGCCTTGCAAGTTGGTATAGTGGATGAGTGAATTCTAATAATGCTAATACCACTTCTACTGGCTCTTCTTCTTCTTCGAATGATGATGGTTTGTTGTTATACGTGGTATGTCTGTATTTGATTTATGTAGATTGAGGTGGTTATTTATTAGTATTTACCTCTTTATTGTAGAGATGAAGGGGGGAAGAAAACCAACTCTAAAAGAGTCGAAACCTAGCTGCTGCTACAAAGGATGAAAAACAGTTGACTCTTTATGAATGCCTTAGACTAAACCATCGTATGAGATCCTCTGTATATATAGAGTATATAACCTACCTATATATTCCTTAGTTGGGCTAAACTTGGGCTAAACTTACACAATGACTCCCTAGACTTAATATTTATAGACTAATATGGATACTAAATACAACAATTTCCACCTTAGTACCATATTAGCCTATACTGATACTTAGCAAATTCAACCTATGCTGGAACCTCAGACCAGGGATAGCCTTTGACAAAGCACATGTAGCAATACCCGCTACTATCTTTAGCTCGAATCCTGACTCTATTGCGAGTCCTTTAGCCAAATAGCCTCATTTACAGCCTCCGTAAGTGTCATATACCCCGCTTCAGTTGGCGACAAAGCCATCATGTGCAACATCGTAGCTTCTCAGCTTCCTTTACATCCTTGTATCATCAGCCCGTACCTTGTGATTGATCTACCAATGACAGTGATCGATCTTCACATGATGTAGTCAAAATCCACAAAAACCTATACGTCTGTCTGTAATCCATGATCAAACTTATCCAACATACCCACATCTGCCAATGCTATGTCAAGTCTCGTGCAGACCATCTGATACTCCTGGCTTCCAACCGCATATATACATGACCTCTTACCATTCTTTTCCACATCACAGTCCCCTAAAAAAAAAAAAGATGACTACCCTCCTAACGAAAAGTATGAAGTGGTCCCATCCAACAAAGACAGTACAACTTCTTGTTTTGTAAACCTGGACTGTGATAGACACCCCCATTCAAAGTATTCCACTCTGATCCTTGACGATCTCCATACCAAGTAAATTTCCCTTTGCTTTATCCAGCAAACCCTTGGTAGCTCAGATCTCAGCCTTGCATCCGCAAGAGAAAACCATATCATCTATATAGAGAAACAGATGTATGAACATACCTAGTGTATACTCCCAGTAATAGACATCGCTGTCGTCACTGCATTTCTTACAACCGTTGCTAAGCACATACACATCTGACCGAGCATCCATATCATCTTTCAATCCAGTCTTCCACTTGGAAATCACCTCACAAGCAACTGTATTATTTAAAGTCAATGACTCATGTGCATAAATCTTCTCCGCTTTAGCAACTGCAAAAGCAGCCTCATTATTATCTTCTCTATAGCTGAATAGTACAATGTGTTGATGTTGCTCCCTAACCACTTGCTAAATGAAAGTAATCACGATTCTTGAGATTTGTAACTCTTGGAACCAGCTACATGATTGACATTCCCATGAGGTTCCACCTTAAATGTACGATCCTCCTGTGGTTCCACCTCAAACTCAACTCCTTGCAACACCTGCACTGAACCCGTACCTACACCAGAATCAATGAAAGTTTTCTTGTATTCCCCACTTTCATTGAAACCCATATTCCTATAAAGCACTACCTTTAAAGTAATGTCATCTAACCTCCAAAGCTTTATTACCCACTATACATTTACGGTATAGCACTTGACCTTAACTGGTTCAAACATCCCTTGCTCAATACTAGCAAGCCAACCAAAAAACCCTAACATATCTATAGGCGTCTTAAATCCAATCGCTGATGATGGTGACCTTGTTTACTAGATATGTAGACATGGTTGTATCCTCTTCCCAAAACAGACCAAACTAAATCAGAAAACAACATACCTTAGTAAAGAGTGTCACGTTCGTCTCCTTAACCAACCCATTATGCTGCTATATCACCGTAACACCCAAATATTTGGTGACCCCACTCTTCGTACATTTTTATGTAGACCTTTGATTACAAAAATCAAGAACATTACCCGTCTTGATCTTTCACCCAGTCTAATAGTCTCCTAACTGCTTCCTACCATTCAATGTCTTCTTGGTCACTGCCTCACCGCCCAGAGTATATAACGCAATTAGCCCCTTCTTGTTCTGATAATACCACCAAGAACCCTTATAACCTTGATCTTGCCCGACTGCATATTCACGGTAAAACCCTCTTTTCCAAGAGTGCTCAGAGATATCAAGTTTTTCCTTAATTTCGGAACATATGTGACATTGTCCACACGAAACTTGACCCATCCCTCATCTGTACTTGAACCTTACCTGTCCCTTGTACGCGGCATTCTTTGCCATCACCAAGCAGTATATTATCACCGTCTTACTCTTCAAAATCAACCAAGTAATCTCTTATGTATGTTATATGGTATGAGCCTCCTGAATCCATGATCCAGTCTAACAGTTCTTCAACATTCATAGCCATCATAACATCAACACTATCATACCCATTGTCACACCCCGACAATGGCAGAAACTCGGGAATGTAACATAATGATCAATCATAACACAAGATACAAAATAGAGAAAACTACAATGCAAAAACTTCAAGTGCTATGAAGACCATCAACCTCGAACAACCTCGAGTGATGTCCTAAATCACTATCAAAATCCACAATCTCTTACAATTATTCAAATGCCCTCACAGGGGTCCAAAATCCAAACTTAAACCAAAACTTCCAAATACTAAAGCCAAATAAAATAAACAAGTAAGACTTCACATGAAATTCCACTCGGGATACTTCTAAGTCTGCTAGCACACATCACCAAACTATTCCTCTTTCACTTCACCTGAAAATGATACTCGAAAACGTCAACAATAATGTTGGTAAGCTCGTAGGTTTGACCTTAAACCCAAAAGTTGTGCCAATATTTCAACAGTGGACAACAGTGCTATATGACAGTGAATACATGCAAACAACATTAGCATCACCGCTAATCAATAACCATATGTCACTTACGCACCTAAAGGGCCTACCAGCTGGAGCACTAAAATTAGGGCAGGACCACACACAAACCTGGGTAGGCGTACCCATCCGCTCCAATAATCACACAAATACTGGGTAGGCGTACCCATCCGATCCAAACAATCAGGAAACACATAATATTCATATAGCAGTCATAAGCACATATTTTGTCCCAAAAATAAAATCACATTTTCGCACAGTTCAATTCAAAACAGTTCAAAACACATTTGAGTATCATTTTCCCCCAACGGAAAAACAGTAAAAATGGAGCTACGAGAACTCACCTCAAGCAAGTCTTTAGCAACCAAATCTCAATCACACAAGCAAATGCAACGACGCCCGCATACGACCTAGTCCAGTTAATGTCCCAATTTAATCATCTATTTCCAAAAAATCACACGTTTAAAAAGATCAAGAGTTTAGACGCGTTGTACAATTACTCATAAAAATTTAGTGGTGTGATGGTTGACGACATATCCAAACAATCATATCAATCCCATTACTCGATAATACATACTTATACTATTTAGAGAAAATAGATAAGTAATATAAATAAATATTTATAATTAATAATTATAAATATATCTCGACAAGTCCATTCTCAGTATATGTGAATTTATATGAATCAAGTAGGCAAACTCTTGTTCAGTTGTTCACGAATATGTAGCAATGCTTGATTTGAGAATTAATTAGTTTAAAAGATATTTAAAAAAATTAGAATTGCTAGTTAAGACAATACGATAGAAGTATATATATAATTAACTTTTTTATGTATATCGAGATATTCGGTTTTTTCGGTTTGGTTTGGTTATATTTTTGTCAAACCATAACCAAACCAAACACCAATTAAATACTTCGGTTCGGTTTCAAACCAAACCGTACACCAATTAAAATTTTCGGTTTGGTTTTATTCGGTTTCGGTCCGGTTTCTTTTTCGGTTTGTTCGGTGTCAAACCAAACACTGAACACCCCTAAATGAATCTACCTAGGCACATTAAGCGAATTATTAATTCTACATAACTTCGACTTTGCGAGTATAATAAGAGACCGATTTGAGATTGTTAATCTCCTAAGAAACTAGATAAGAGAGTGATTTGATAAGGCCCTTTGAGCGGGCAAGACTCCAAAACCACCATAGAGAAACTAGACTTTAGAACACTTTTCTTTTTCTTTCATACCCTAACTCAATCGGAAATCTTTTATAAATAGTAAAACAAACAAACTGCCATATCTTAACTAATTGTACCCACTAAGCTAAGCCTATCAAAAGGGAAATATGCCACTAAAGGGAATGTGCATGCATAAACTGCTTTCATAATGGAAAAACATGGTTATGACTAGCTATAAAACTAAGAAAAGTTGATGACCACTCCTTCATGCGTGTAACTGCTCGTATCAGAGTACCACAATCTACCAAAGTTGATGACCACTCCTTCATGCGTGTAACTGCTCGTATCAGAGTATCAGAATCTACCAAACCTCGATGTGTGATTGCACCAACATCCATTGGCGCCAGTTCTGTTGCAACCAAACCTCGATGTGTGATGGCACCAACATCCATTGGCACCAGTTCTGTTGCATCAGTTTGCTCAAAACAATAACAAGGAACCTGCCATTTTTCATCTTCAAGAGCTGCGCCTACTTCGAATGTCATCACATGTGCTTCCCTTCCTGCATCCCCACTAACAATCATTATTACTTCACAAGACTAAGAGGGTGTTTAGGATTGCTTACGAAAACGGTTTATGTTGTTATATTGACTTATTAATTTAAGCTTTTTTTAATAAGCAGCTAAGCATTTTCAAACTGATAACTGAAAACAACTTATATTACACGCAAGTAATTACATAATCCATTTTAAGTAGCCCACAAAAAATGGTTATCAATTTGTATCAAAACGCAGTGAAAAGAGACACAGCTTTAATAAGCAGTTCCAAACACCTGTAACTATTTGAAAACAAAAAACACACAAAAATACAGAAGAAAACAATTAGAATAACACAACAATGTACATAGTTCAGTTAATCAGTGTGATCAAACAAATGTTGCTATATATATTTTTCTGTGAGGGTGTTCAGGATTGCTTATTTACGTGCTCACTTGCTTACTGCGTTTTGTTTTTTTCCAAAAATAAAAAAACATAATTTAAGTATGTAACTTGATAAGAAGCTTATGTTGCTTAGCAAATAGAGTAAGACTTTGAGGGGTATTTGGTTTAGCTTATCTAAAAGAGAATAAGTGTATGCTCTTTTAAACAAGGGCTCCAACAAGGCTTATAGAAAGGAGCTAAATTGGCACAACCAAGTTATTAAACCATATGCTGTTCAGATATGAACAACTTATTGCGTTGTGGTAATGCAATAAGCATATGTGCTACTTAAATAAGGTTACCTAAACACCCTAGATACACTAACTACTTATCGCGGGTCGATTCATAATCCATTTGAGTCGTTAACAATTCAAAGTCCCCCTTTAATACACAACAATCACAAACAAAATTTAAAAAACAAGTAAGTCACCTGTATAAAAGACCCAATGCACCGGCCGCTTGGTAACAACATCCTCATAATAAGTAATAAACTCAGCATTCTCCCATACATTACACAAAGAACCATCAACTTCGCGCTGACCAACATAACTCATCCGATCAAGCCAATTAGGCTTCAAAATCCCACCCTCTTTTTTTATTTTTTGTAACATCGTAACCTCCATGTGTGCCGAAGAACATGTACCATGAGAACCAACCGTATAATAAAAAGAAGTACCATTGTTCCATTCAAGGTCATATAAAACACTTCCACGTTGACGTTGGATAATGTTGAAGCTACGGCCGTTGGTCCAGTCATACCATAAATCTACCAACTCAATAATGCCGCTATTGTTCATTACTATGAGCGAGTGGAACTGGTCTGGCCATTGTGTTGGCTTAGGATCTTGTGGACGTGGATTTTCATCAATGACGGAATATAGTCCAACGCCTATGAAACTTATGATGGCAATAAAGAGTATCAAAATTGTTAATATTGTTGAGCCAGACTCCAAGGATGTCGTTGCTGTTTTCGATGACGCCGTCGTAGATTTAGGTTCTTGACAACTCATGCGATTATCATTCTTTGCTGTCATCGATGACGCCGGCCTAGATTTAGGTTCTTGATAACTCATGCGATTATCACTAGTTGCCGTCGTCGATGACGACGTCCTGGATTTAGATTTTTGACAAACTCTATGCGTTATCACACTCGTTGCTGCCGTCGGTACGGACCGTAGTTCAGAAGTCCTATAATAAGAACCTCGACTCGGAGCGGTGAATAAGTTGACTCCTATTTAGGTTCTTGATAACTCATGCGATTATCACGAACCTCGACATGACGATAGTTGTTATGAGGATCACACATGTTTTCTATCAAACTCTTTTTATTGATTCTGAGTCTGCAGATGTTATTTTCTACGTTTGTGTTTGCATATATAGGAAAAGAACTTCAAGATAATGATTAAATCTGTTTAAATTTCAAGATTATGCCAAATCTTTTGAAATTTAAAAACATTTGTGTTTATCTAAATATAAGCATATCAATTATAATTAAATTATCGTAATATTTTTAACATCTGATATTATCTTTATCTGATAATTATCCATCTAACAATTTAGTTTATTTTAGCTTTTACTAGCTGGATTTGCATCGTTATCAATCAAGTTTAACAAAAAAATAAATTAATAATTTATATTACATTATAAATCATTTAGCCTCAATTCTTGAAAACTGAAAAGTAAAAAACTTAATGTATTTTAGGAAGGGTTGTGAAAACTTTAATCGGTTTTGAACATTAAATGTTTGTAACAACTTTAACATATTTAAGTGGCAGGTTTGAATGAATTAAATGACCACATTTATCTATATCTATATTACATTATAAAGCATTTAGCCTCAATTTTTAAAAACTGAAAAGTGAAACACTTAATGTATTTTAGGAAGGGTTGTGAAAACTTAAATCGGTTTTGAACATTAAATGTTTGTAACAACTTTAACATAATTAAGTGGCAGGTTTGAATGCATTAAATGACCACATTTAATTTGGTCATGTAACCACTAATTCTTACTTATAGAGGCTAATTATGAAAGAGATTAATAGGCCCATTAATCCTCTCATAATTTTCATTGACTATAGTTTGAATAAATCCCTTATAAATAAGGATCACAATTGCATGAAAAAACACACAAAAACGTAAACACTTAGAAGCGAAAGAAAAATTAGTTATGATTGTAGGAATTGTTCATACTTTACAAGTTTTGTTTAAAAAAGGCATGCCTCCTTTTCACCTAGAGGTACTTAACTTTTGTGGCAACAACCTTTAGGCATTTCAGGATGTTCATTAGAAATAAAAAGAATATGAATATTTATCATGTTCATAGTATTAACACGAGTTTGTTACGCCCTAATGATCTTGTATCCCTTTAAAACATATTCTTCTCAATATTCAGCTTCATCACAGTCACACATTTTTGCTTTCGTTTTGGTTCTCAGTTTTAAATACCATGTTATGTGTATCATCGTAAACCACTTCTACCATGTTTTCATACTAATTTATTCATGTTTTGTAGGTTGGTACATTGGCTACCACCGAATCCTTTAAAAAGGTACGAATCCTTTTCTCAAAACCCTAATGATGAAAGTGTGTTATATTTTTTAGATTGTGTGTACATATGTTGGTTTCTTTGCAGCCTTGCAAGTTGGTATAGTGGATGAGTGAATTCTAATAATGCTAATACCACTTCTACTGGCTCTTCTTCTTCTTCGAATGATGATGGTTTGTTGTTATACGTGGTATGTCTGTATTTGATTTATGTAGATTGAGGTGGTTATTTATTAGTATTTACCTCTTTATTGTAGAGATGAAGGGGGGAAGAAAACCAACTCTAAAAGAGTCGAAACCTAGCTGCTACTACAAAGGATGAAAAACAGTCGACTCTTTATGAATGCCTTAGTTGGGCTAAACCATCGTATGAGATCCTCTGTATATATAGAGTATATAACCGACTTATATATTCCTTAGTTGGGCTAAACTTACACAATGACCCCCTAGACTTAATATTTATAGACTAATATGGATACTAAATACAACAATTTCCACCTTAGTACCATATTAGCCTATACTGATACTTAGCAAATTCAACCTATGCTGGAACCTCAGACCAGGGATAGCCTTTGACAAGGCACATGTAGCAATACCCGCTACTATCTTTAGCTCGAATCCTGACTCTATTGCGAGTCCTTTAGCCAAATAGCCTCATTTGCAGCCTCCGTAAGTGTCATATACCCCGCTTCAGTTGGCGACAAAGCCATCATGTGCAACATCGTAGCTTCTCAGCTTCCTTTACATCCTTGTATCATCAGCCCGTACCTTGTGATTGATCTACCAATGACAGTGATCGATCTTCACATGATGTAGTCAAAATCCACAAAAACCTGTACGTCTGTCTGTAATCCATGATCAAACTTATCCAACATACCCACATCTGCCGATGCTATGTCAAGTCTCGTGCAGACCATCTGATACTCCTGGCTTCCAACCGCATATATACATGACCGCTTACCATTCTTTTCCACATCACAGTCCCCTGATAGACTACCCTCTAACGAAAGTATGAAGTGTCCATCCAACAAAGTCTGTACCAACTTCTCGTTGTAAAACCTGGACTGTGACACCCTCAAAGTATTACCACTCTGATCCCTGACGATCTCCATACCAAGTAAATTTCCCTTTGCTTTATCCAGCAAACCCTTGGTAGCTCAGATCTCAGCCTTGCATCCGCAAGAGAAAACCATATCATCTATATAGAGAAACAGATGTATGAACATACCTGGTGTATACTCCCAGTAATAGACATCGCTGTCGTCACTGCATTTCTTACAACCGTTGCTAAGCACATACACATCTGACCGAGCATCCATATCATCTTTCAATCCAGTCTTCCACTTGGAAATCACCTCACAAGCAACTGTATTATTTAAAGTCAATGACTCATGTGCATAAATCTTCTCCGCTTCAGCAACTGCAAAAGCAGCCTCATTATTGTCTTCTCTATAGCTGAATAGTACATGTGTTGAGTGTTGCTCCCTATCACGTGCTAAATGATAGTATCAAATCTTGAGTTTGTACTTCTTGTGAACCAGCTACATGATCGACATTCCCATGAGGTTCCACCTTAAATGTACGATCCTCCTGTGGTTCCACCTCAAACTCAACTCCTTGCAACACCTGCACTGAACCCGTACCTACACCAGAATCAATGAAAGTTTTCTTGTATTCCCCACTTTCATTGAAACCTATATTCCTGTGAAGCACTACCTTTGAAGTAACGTCATCTAACCTCCAAAGCTTTATTACCCACTATACCTTTACGGCAACCCAAGAATATGCACTTGACCTTAACCGGTTCAAGCATCCCTTGCTTAATACTAGCAAGCCAACCAAAAAACCCTAACATATCTATAGGCGTCTTAAATCCAATCGCTAATGATGGTGACCTTGTTCACTAGATATCTAGACATGGTTGTATCCTCTTCCCAAAGAACCTTGGACAGACCAGACTGAATCAGAAAACAACATACCTTAGTAAAGAGTGTCACGTTCGTCTCCTTAACCAACCCATTATGCTGCTATATCACCGCAACACCCAAATCTTTGGTGACCCCACTCTTCGTACATTTTTATGTAGACCTTTGATTACAAAAATCAAGAACATTACCCGTCTTGATCTTTCACCCAGTCTAATAGTCTCCTAACTGCTTCCTACCCTTCAATGTCTTCTTGGTCACTGCCTCACCGCCCAGAGTATATACGCAATTAGCTCTTCTTGTTCCTGATAATACCACCAGTGAACCCTTTATAACCTTGATCTTGCCCGACTGCATCTTCACGGTAAAACCCTCTTTTCCAAGAGTGCTCAGAGATATCAAGTTTTTCCTTAATTTCGGAACATACGTGACATTGTCCAAACGAAACTTGATCCATCCCTCATCTGTACTTGAACCTTACCTGTCCCTTGTACGCGGCATTCTTTGCCATCACCAAGCAGTATATTATCACCGTCTTACTCTTCAAAATCAACCAAGTAATCTCTCCTGTATGTTATATGATATGAGCCTCCTGAATCCATGATCCAGTCTAACAGTTCTTCAACATTCATAGCCATCATAACATCAACACTATCATACCCATTGTCACACCCCGACAATGGCAGAAACTCGGGAATGTGACATAGTGATCAATTATAACATAAGATACAAAATAGAGAAAACTACAATGCAAAAACTTCAAGTGCTATGAAGACCATCAACCTCGAACAACCTCGAGTGATGTCCTAAATCACTATCAAAATCCACAATTTTTTTACAATTATTCAAATGCCCTCACAGGGGTCCAAAATCCAAACTTAAACCAAAACTTCCAAATACTAAAGTCAAATAAAATAAACAAGTAAGACTTCACATGAAATTCCACTCGGGATACTTCTAAGTCTGCTAGCACACATCACCAAACTATTCCTCTTTCACTTCACCTGAAAATGATACTCGAAAACGTCAACAATAATGTTGGTGAGCTCGTAGGTTTGACCTTAAACCCAAAAGTTGTGCCAATATTTCAACAGTGGACAACAGTGCTATATGACAGTGAATATATGCAAACAACCTTAGCATCACCGCTAATCAATAACCATATGTCACTTACGCACCTAAAGGGCCTACCAGCTGGAGCACTAAAATTAGGGCAGGACCACACACAAACCTGGGTAGGCGTACCCATCCGCTCCAATAATCACACAAATACTGGGTAGGCGTACCCATCCGATCCAAACAATCATGCAACACATAATATTCACATAGCAGTCATAAGCACATATCTTGTCCCAAAAACAAAACCACATTTCGCACAGATCAATTCAAAACATTTCAAAACACATTTGAGTATCATTTTCCCCCAACGGAAAAACAGTAAAAAGTGGGGCTACGAGAACTCACCTCAAGCAAGTCTTTAGCAACCAAATCTCAATCACACAAGCAAATGCAACGACGCCCGCACACGACCTAGTCCAGTTAATGTCCCAATTTAATCATCCAATTCCAAAACAATCTTCACGTTTGATGCATAGAGTTTAGACGCGTTGTACAATTACTCATAACAATTTAGTGGTGTGATGGTTGACGACATATCCCAACAATCATATCAATCTCATTACTCAATAATACTTACTTATACTATTAACGAAAATAGATAAGTAATATAAATAAATATTTATAATTAATAATTATAAATATATCTCGACAAGTCCATTCGGTAACCTTAGTCACCTCAAAAATAATCATAATACGGTTGAAATTGAAACGTTTACTCATAATAAACACATTAGAGAAGTTTTGAGAAAAATTATATTTTTCGTCTTTTAGTGAATCTATTAAATAAATAAAATAATTAAATAATATTTTATTATTTAAAATCAAAAATCATGTTTTTAGGAAAATTTCTAAGTATAAACTTTTTACGAAATTTCGACATGACCCGTACGCTCATACAACGTTTTCCAAGGGTTTCAAACCTTATTTTCAACACTTTTCATAAATTCGACACTTTTCGACAAAACTCCAAAATCTCAATCTTTAATGTTTACTAACATGTTTTTCCCAAAATATCGTTCAATATCACTTCGTAAATACATTTTCACTTTCAAAAGTTCGTCAAAACTCTCATAATGACTAAATATCGCTTATTGGGCTTTAAGGCCCAACAAGGGTCCATTAAGATATTTATAAGTCCAAAATACGATCCAAGTCCAAAACCAAGATCTATTTACATATATAAGCATATACTCGCAGTAGAAAATAATCCGTACAACAACAAGCCCTCCCATTAACCCACGACTTAAATAGACTTATTGGGCCGTGAGTCCATAAGCTCCAAAGTACATATATTAAGCTTGAAAATAAGCTAATAAGCTACGTATCACATTTGGTTACTACCATAAGCCTCAAAATAGTCCACAAACATACGCCATAACACAAAATAGTCAAAATCATTTTGGAAAATTTTCGTGGCATATAAGCCTAAAATAAGACAAGAAATAACTTAAAAATAAGTCTGAATAAGCTATACAAGCTACTATAAAAAATAAGCTATCTAACAACATATATTATTCAACCATCACGATCACAACATCAAAACTACAAAAACTCTTATTTTCCTCTTTAAATCCAACGAACCAGCCCTCTTTTTATTCATTTTGTTTCCAAAAATCGATTTTCACGATGATCAACTTGTACAACTAACATCTATGCATCAAAATAAACCCAAAAGGACAAACGAAATTTAAATTTGAAAACTTACAAGAAAATCTTTAAAAATGTATATTTCGACACGAACCGAACAACCCAAACGTTGTTTAAATGAACACCCAAACACTCGTATCAACCCGGAATATCAAGTTCTCGATCAAAGTTGGAAAATTTATGGTGGATTGTGGTGGTAGGTGGCGGACGAACACCATACACACACACACACACACACTTATGTATGTTTTTTTTTGAAAATGAAATGTATAATGAATGGAGATGTTTCTAGTGGAAGAATATAAGCGTACAATGGTTAGACAAACTTGCTAAAAAATGCCATGTTGTCCTTTGTTGACTTATTTGACCGGCCAAAGGATCCAAGAGGTCTCGGGTCTTTCTTTTCGTGTCGGAATCACTTAAAAGCTCGTAAAACTCAACCGTAAATTTTACCCCAAAGTTAATTAGTATTTTTATTCACCTTAAAAATACTTATCATTAAACCTAAAGTATTCACACACAGTAAAACGACATCTTTCACTGTTAGAAACCCTCAAAACTCATTTGGTACATAACGGGACTGTCCGCAATTCGTTTTTCGGCATTTCTCAAAATTCACGGGTCAAACCACCCGAAATACAAATAACACAATAATACCTTCATCCAAAGGCACTTGTAGTGTTGGATCAGCCAAACACTTCTTAAGGTTCGACACGTGAAACGTGTCATGAACACCATTCAACTCTTCAGGAAAATCTAAACGATAGGCCACAGGGCCTACCTTTTTAATAATCTCAAAAGGTCCAACAAATCTAGGTGCTAACTTCCGTTTCTTCCCAAAGCATACCACACCTTTCCAAAGCGACACTTTGAGCAAGGCATAGTAACCTACACTAAACTCTAGAGGCTTCCTCCTCTTATCAGCATAACTTTTCTGACGATCACGCGTATCTTTAAGTCTATCCTTAATCTGCGAGATCTTCTCAGTAGTCTCTTGCACTAACTCAGGTCCTATCAATTGACCTTCTCCAACCTCAGCCCACATAATTGGCGAACGACACTTTCTACCATACAATGCCTCAAATGGAGCACATCTCACACTAGCATGATAACTATTGTTATACGAAAACTTAACTAACGGAAGATGAATATCCTAACTTCCTCCGAAGTCCAGGACGCACGCTCTAAGAATGTTTTCCCAAGTCTGAATAGTACGCTCACTCTGACCATCAGTCTGAGGGTGATAAGCCGTACTCATGTCTAAACGAGTTCCTAATGCCTCTTGCATTGACTGCCAAAACCTTGATGTGAAATGACTATCACGATCTGATATAATCGAGATCGGCACACCATGTCTAGCAACTATCTCATTCAAATACAATCTAGCCAACCTTTCCATTTAATAATCCTCACGCATAGGTAGAAAATGAGCAGACTTAGTCAATCGGTCCACAATGACCCAGATTGTGTCATGCCCACTACTAGTCCTAGGCAACTTAGTCACACAATCCATAGCTATCCCTTCCCATTTCCATATGGGAATATCAGGTTGTTGGAGCAAGCCAGATGGCCTTTGATGCTCAGCTTTAACCTTCAAACAAGTCAAACACTTACTAACATACTCAGTTATATTATTTTTCATTCCAGGCCACCAATACCTATCTTTTAAATCATAATACATCTTATCAGCTCCTGGGTGTACAGAGTACTTCGACTTATAGGCTTCATCCATTATCAGGGTTCTTACCTCACCCTTCAAAGGTACCCATATTCGATCCAGGTAGTACAAAGTCCCATCACTTCTCTGTTTTATCATCTCATCCAAACCTTTCTGCAATCATGCAGACTCAGCCGCCAGTATCCTATCCTTGATACTCGACTGAAGGATCATATTCATAGCTTTAACTCTCTTAAGCTTTACTCTTTCCTTCTTACTTAGGGCATCAGCCATCACATTCGCCTTACCAGTATGGTAGCGAATTTTACAGTCATAATCACTAAACAACTCTATCCAACGACGATGTCGCATATTCAACTCTTTTTGACTAAAGATATGCTGAAGACTCTTATGATCCGTATATATGACAATCTTTGTCCCATACAAATAATGTCTCCAGATCTTAAGTGCAAACACGACCGCACCCAACTCTAAATCATGGGTAGTATAGTTCTTCTCATGAATTTTCAACTGCCTAGACGCATATGCTATCACTTTACCTCTTTGCATTAACACACATCCTAGTTCTATTTCGAACGCATCATAATATACCAAAAAGTCTTTTGGTCCATCAGGGAGAGCTAGAACAGGCGCATTACACAACTTATCCTTCAAGGTCTAACGAGCCAATTCCTGTTTCTCACCCTAATCAAAAGTCTTACACTTCTGAGTCAAGATAGTAAGAGACTTAGCTATCTTAGAAAAGTTCTTAATGAACCGACGGTAATATCCAGCCAATCCTAAGAACGAACGAACCTCAGTCGAAGTTCTAGGGGCTTTCCAATCCTTAACAACTTCAATCTTACTGGGGTCTACATGAATCTTATTACCATTTATCATGTGCCTGAGAAACTATACTTCTCTTAGGCAGAATTCACACTTCGAAAACTTAGCATATAATTTCTCCTTTTTGAGCAATCCCAAGACTAACCTTAAGTGTTCTACATGCTCCTCTTGAGTCTTAGAGTAGATTAAGATATCGTCTATAAACACTATCACAAACTTATCAAGATAAGGCCTACAAACTTTATTCATCAAATCTATAAATACTGCTAGAGCGTTAGTCAGACCAAAGGGCATTATTGTGAACTCGAAATGTCCATAACGAGTTTTAAACGCAGTCTTTGGAATGTCATCCTCATGCACTCTCAGCTGATGGTATCCAGATGTAAGATCTATCTTTGAGAAAAACTACGACCCTTGCAGTTGATCAAATAGATCATCAATTCTAGGAAGCGGATAACGATTCTTAACAGTCAACTTGTTCAATTCTCTATAATCAATGCACATCCTAAAAGAACCATCCTTTTTCTTAACGAACAATACCGGCGCTCCCCAAGGCGATGAACTTGGTCTAATGAAACCTTTGTCTTGGATTTCCTTAAGTTGTCCCGACAACTCCTCCAAGTCAGAAGGTGCCAAACGATAAGGAGACTTTGCTACCGGTGTTGCTCCAAGGGTTAACTCAATCCGGAACTCAATTTCCTGAATAGGCGGTAATCCAGATAGATCATCTGGGAATACCTCAGGAAAATCTCTTATCACAACAATCTCTTCTTGTTTCTTATCACTAACCTTAGCACCCATCAAAAATCTTGCTTTCTCTTTCGGTCTCTCTCCTAATACTCTAAGCACCTTGCCATCCGATAGTGGTATCCTTACTACCTTCTCATGGCATATTATTTCAGCCTTATAATTGGACAACCAGTCCATACCTATAATCACATCAAAACTCCCATGCCCAAAAGGTATTAAATCGATGTCAAAGACATGACCCTTGATTTCTAGTTTGCAACCCTTAATAACCTTATCAATCTCTACTAGCTGCTCGCTAGCTATCTCAATCTCATATTTGAAACCTAAGTCACTGGGCTCTAAGCCTAACAGAGGTATGAAAGTAGGGGAAACAAAACTATAATCGGCACCAGAGTCAAATAAGGTAGTGGCAAAATGATTGTTTAAAGTAAACGTACGCGTCACAATGTTTGGATCTTGGAGAGCTTCCTCTGCTCCCAACATGAATGCCCTACCCCTAGCCTGGTTCCATTGGTTTCCACAACCCTAACCCCCATTATTAGCAGCAACTTGGTTTGGACGATTTTCTTTCGGTCCTTGTGCCCTATTCAATATAGGACAAGCTGACCTGACATGGTCGGTACTACCACACTCATAACATGCCTTAACAGTTGGGTTTCTAGCATTAATAGGATTCACATTCCTCGGAACGCCTCTATAATCCTTTGCCAAATGACCCGGGCGGTTACAGTTGAAGCATGTGTGACAAGGCCCTTCGGGTGCATGGTAGGAGTTGCAGATGGTACACTTGGGCCAAGTACCCGTATTCTCTCTTCTTACAGGGTTTAGAGTAGTAGCAAAAGCATTCCTAGTCCTAGTCCTCTTATTATCATCCCTGCCATTCTTATCCTTGCTAGGTTCTCCCATGTTTCCTCTTTTCTCAACCTTCTTAATTGATTCATTTCTCACAGCCTCATCAGTCAGTGCACTAGAAATCTGCACAGCCTTCTGTATAGTCTTTGGCTCCATTGCTGTCACCATCCCACGGATTTATAGAGCAAGGCCATACACATACCTCTCAATCATTCTACTCTCTGGAGTTACCAAATGAGGAACTAACCTAGCCAACTCATGAAACCTATCAGTATACGCAGCATGGCCAGCCCCGACCATGGCATAATTCCACAACTTAGATTCCAACTTTTGCATCTCATGACTAGGACAAAACTCTTGTATCATCATAAACTTAAAGTCATTCCATGACATACTAATAGCAACTTCCCAGCTTAGCGTGCGGATCTAAGAGTTCCACCACGTTAAAGCCTTACCTACAAATGAACCAGCAGTGTATTTCACTTTTTGGTCAACACTACAACCACTCATATCATGCACAGACTTCATTTTCTCAATCCAACGAGTAAGAACTACAGCACCTCCCTTACCATTATATTCCTTAGGTTACAAGCTAAGAACTCCTTATATAAACAACCTACCCGGTTGCCATTTACTATCACATTCCCAATGTTCTCCTGAACGTTCTCATTAACCACATTACCATTCTGATTTCCAACATTTCCTCGGTTACTAACCTGAGCCAACATAGCAGGTAAGAGGTTCTACAATTGTTGGGCAATAATCGTTGAGAAGTCGGGTACTCCCATATTGGCTCCCTCTACATTCCCGTTGACTCCCTTTACACCCCTATTAGCTCCCATTCCTTAGTCATTTCCTTGACCATTCAAATCATCAACACGCTCATCATTACCTTCCCTAGGTCTTCTACCCCTTCCACCTCTAATAACCTGTACACCCGTTCCCCCTCTTAATGATTCGGCAGCAGGCCAACCAGCAATTCAGGTCCTCATCCATGGCGGCATTATCTATACGAGGGAGAACATGGGCAACGTTAGGTAGGCAGGAAGACTCACATATATATAGAGTATCTTACTATATATACAGATATACACATAACACCACCCTACAGTGTCAACATCGATTTGTGTGAACAATATTACTAAGTATGAGTGAGTTGTGATACACTTATAACTACGTTGGCCACCGTACTTATATTCGCATCCTTTCCCAGTCATATTTAATATTGAGCTCACACATTTAATTGACTGACATAACTAAAACACCAAATCGCGAACACACAAAAGCAAACAAAAGCGGAACATCGCGTACATAGATCCTATACGCAACTAAACGACAGATCTTAGGTTATAGTCTAGGCCAATCCACCTAGTTCTCTATAACCTTGGCTCTGATTACCAATATGTCACACCCCGACAATGGCGGAAACTCGAGAATGCAACATAATGATCAATCATAACACAAGATACAAAATAGAGAAAACTACAATGCATAAACTTCAAGTGCTATGAAGACCATCAACCTCGAACAACCTCGAGTAATGTCCCAAATTGCAACTAAAATCCACAATCTCTTACAATTATTCAAATGCCCTCACAGGGGTCCAAAATCCAAACTTAATCCAACACATCCAAATACTAGAATCAAACAACAAGTAAGCAAGACTTCACATGAAAATCCACTCGGGATACTTCTAAGTCTACTATCACAATCGCCAAACTATTCTTCTTTCACTTCACCTGAAAATGATACTCGAAAATGTCAACAATAATGTTGGTGAGCTTGTAGGTTTGACCTTAAACCCAAAAGCCGTGCCAATATTTCAACAGTGGACAATAATACTATATGACAGTGAATATATGCAAACAATCTTTGCATCATCGCTAATCAATAACCATATGTCACTTACGCACCTAAAGGGCCTACCAGCTGGAGCACTAAAATTAGGGCAGGACCGCACACAAACCTGGGTAGGCGTACCCATCCGCTCCAAACAATCATACAACACATAATATTCATATAGCAGTCATAAGCACGTAACTTGTCCCAAAAACAAAATCACATTTCACACAGATCAATTCAAAACATTTCAAAACACATTTGAGTATCATTTCCCCCCAACGGAAAAACAGTAAAAAGTGGGGGCTACGAGAACTCACCTTAAGCAAGTCTTTAGCAACCAAATCTCAATCACACAAGCAAATGCAACGACGCCCGCACACGACCTAGTCCAGTTAATGTCCCAATTTAATCATCCAATTTCAAAACAATCTTCATGTTTGATGCATAGAGTTTAGATGTGTTGTACAATTACCCAAAACAATTTAGTGGTGTGATGGTTGACGACATATTTCCATAATCATATCAATCTCATTCCCCGCTGATCCGTACTTCTACTATTTAGAGAACATAGATAAGTAATATAAATAAATATTTATAATTAATAATTATAAATATATCTCGACCAGTCCATATGGTAAACCTTAGTCACTTCAAAATAATCATAATACGGTTGAAAATGAAACGTTTACTCATAATAAACACATTAGAGAAGTTTCGAAAAAAATTATATTTTTCGTCTTTTAGTAAATTTATTAAATAAATAAAATAATTAAATAGTATTTTATTATTTAAAATAAGAATCATGTTTTTAGGAAAATTTCTAAGTATAAACTTTTTACGAAATTTCGACATGACCCGTATGCTCATACAACGTTTTTCAAGGTTTCAAACCTTATTCTCAACACTTTTTATAAATTCAACACTTTTCGACAAAATTCTAAAATCTCATACTTTAACATTTACAAAAACTTTTTTCCTAAAATATCGCTCAATATCACTTCGTAAACATATTTTCACTTTCAAAAGTCCGTCAAAATTCTCGTAACAACTAAATATCGCTTATTGGGCTTTAAGGCCCAACAAGGGTCCATTAAGACATTTATGAGTCCAAAATATGATCCAAGTTCAAAACCAAGGTCCATTTACATATGTAAGTGTATACTTATAAGTAGAAAATAATCCGGACCACAATAAGCCCTCCCATTAAGCCACGGCTTAAATAGACTTATTGGGCCGTGAGTCCAATAGCTCAAAAATACATATATTAAGCTTGAAAATAAGCTAATAAGCTATGTATCATATTTGGTTACCTCCATAAGCCTAAAAAATAGTCCACGAATATACGCAAATCAAAGTAAATATTCAAAATCACATCCCTTGTGATTTTACTTCAAGCCGTAAGCCATAAGCTCAAAATAAGCCAATAAATGCTTAAAAATAAGCCTGCAATAAGCTATACAAGCTATTATAAAAAATAAGCCATCTATCAACATATATTATTCAACCATCACGACCACAGTATCAAAACTACAAAATCCCTCTTCTTTCTTTTTATATCCCACGAACCAAACACACCATTTTTATTCGTTTTGTTTCCAAAAATCAATTTTCACAACGATCAACTTGTACAACTAACATCTATGCATCAAAATAAACCCAAAAGGACAAACAAAATTTAAATTTGAAAACTTACAAGAAAATCTTTAAATTTGTAGATTTCGACACGAACCGGACAACCCAAACGTTGTTTAATGGATACCCGAACACTAGAATCAACCTCAAATATTTATGTCTTCATGTTTTCTTGATCAAAGTTCAAAAATATAAAGTGTGTGTGTTTGCTTAGCTCGGACGCCAAGAGGGAGAGAAAAGAGAGACGAAAATTTTGATTTTTGTGTGTGTGTGTGTGTGAATAATGCTTGAATGGAATATCTATAGTCCTTCTCCAAAAGACACAAGCCCTAAAAATAAGCCTCCTTGTCTCCAAGGGAGGGTTCGACCGGCCAAAGGATCCTAGGAAGGTTCGAGTCTTTCTTTTCGTGTCGGGATCACTTAAAAGCTCGTAAAACTCAACCGTAAAATTTACCCCAAAGTTAATTAGCATTTTTATTCACCTTAAAAACACTTTTCCATTAACCTAGAGTATTTACTCGACATATTTTCACTTTAAACCCTTTCAAAACTCATTTGGACATTAATGGACGTGCCATACTCGTTTTTTTGGCATTTCTCACAAATTCACGGGTCAAACCACCCGGAATACAAGTAACACAATAATACCTTCCAAAATGGATTATTAATCACAATAAACCACAATTCATCACAATTCTCATAAAAATCATCACCGTCAACACAGTACAAAATCTGAATAAACTGACAAAAGTCAAATAGTCAAAGGACTATAAATGAAATATTCAAAACACAAAAAGGCAAAGGTTACATGTGGCTTTTAGTGGAAGTGTGGTTTAGATAAATTTATAGGAAGAAGTCGCAAAGAAATTCGACACTAATGCAGTCGTGTCTTTATCTTCTCTGGTCATTATCGCAATTACTTCAATGGAGGTCGCCAAATTCAAAGGTACACATAACCCACATTAACTGTTGCGTCATATATTTTTAATGTCTTCTTCATCAGTGGGAGTAATGGCTGTGAACATTTTTCGTTCTTAAGTAACACAAGTGTTTTCCTCACGGATTTCCTTTCTAGGCCTCTTTGTTCCCCTAAAAAAGATTAGGATCTTTGTCAAACCATAAATACGAGTTTCTTGACGATAGCTGAACCTAAACAAGTTTGACTAAATTTACCTGACACCTCAAGTACTTAGCCATGTTGTAGTCAGCCAATGGGGTCTCAGAGAGACCCATGGTGAACTTCACTTATAGGATCCTTTCAATTGCATTGTCCATTTGGCTCATGGGTATAAATTTGTTTTTGATGAGGTAAGTTAGACCACCAATAATTGGTGATATGTCATATTTTTGCATAAACGCAGACGTGTTAGGAGAGTCATAATAGGTAATATGTCATATTTTCGCATTAGTATTATGGTTATAGTCAATAATTGACCTGCTAAAAGGAGAGGGCATTTATTTTAAAGATTTATTCTATTCTTAGATATGTTGGTGAGATATGTATATATGTCAAACATTTGGTGAGAAGGTAGCACAAGGAGATCAACTAGATTGGACTGTTGTGTTTGAATTTGAATGAGCTGATTCTGAGTCAAAGATAACAAACCTGAGATAAGATAATTCGGGGAAAATGATACTTGCATCCATAATAGATATCTTCATAATATGAATATATTGCAATAGTATACTAAAGACATAGTTTTAGCAAAGAAAATTACCTAGGTTAAAGCATGGTTGGATTTCCCAGTTTGTGTACAAACAATGTATTGGCTGGCTAGGCAAAGACTTCAATACCTTACTAGGCCGGTTCTTAGATATTGTTTGTTTTCTAAACTACGAGACTGATTACAAACAATTTGTTGCTTGGCTAGGCAAAAACCATGCGAAAGATGGATTGATGATAGTGTAGATAAATCGATTTCACTCTGCACATTATTCAATTTTTTCATCTTATTCGGAAATATGTTATCCCGCTGTCATTGCGTTATCATGCTCCATTTGTGATTAATATTCGGGGTGGCAAGGATCGCTGACGAGGAATGTTTAGGGTAAGAGTCCAGCTGTTTTGTGGGCACTCGTGGTTATATCGCACCCGGTGAGTATCATCTCCAAAATGCAAGTACAAATTATAACCTGGTCATTGTTTGGTTTCATTTTTGGATTGTAGAATTGGTGTACACTCTCAAAGTGACAGAAAATAGTGACATTTATAGTTTCAAGGTAGGGTACTATTACTAGAATTGGTGACGGGAAAAAGAGCGATATACGAGGAGTATGGGGAATGAAAAGACATAGTGTATTGGGTTTTGTCTAACCTTAATGACCAAGAAAAAATTCTTAAACTTCTTGATCTGAATTTAGTAGATGACATGAAAAAGGTGTTGATGATCGGGTTGGTTTGTACGACGAAGCTCCCAAATCTAAGGCCGAGCATGAGAGAGGTCGTAAAGATGTTGATTGACGCCCAGCCAGTCAATGTTGGTACGCAATCAAGAGACGATCAAGAAAAGTTTCAAAAGCTTATGTTCTAATGCCCCTTCTCCTAACATCAGAGAGCTTTGATGCACTAAACACATTTTCTAGAATTCTATGTTTATAAATTGTATTTTTTGTTCTTACTAGGCATATAAATTTGTATTAAAACCAATCATAAGATTGGTGTTGTTGTTGTAAAATATTAAGGAAATGTAATTTTAGAAAAATTATGTCAAATTTTGCTAAATATAATTTTTTGTACAAAACACATGTTGCGAAAAATGTAGTTTAAATATAGTTGTATGAAATATAATTAGATGAAAACTTTTTTCTTATTTTATGAATTAGATGGGTATTTCTAATAACTATACATGGGCCAAGCTTATTCTGTGTGGATCATTGGCAACATGAACATGAGGTGACAAACACGAAATACGAGGCTCTGAATTTTGAAATAAATATTATACCGAGATGACCAGACAGAACCTCATATTTTGTGTTGCCAGGTATGAAGTTCTACGATGTAACAAGTATGAAGTTTGATCTGCATATGATGCTTCACATAAGAAAAAGTTCATTTTTTTCAAAAAAACAAGCCCGGTGCAACGCACGGGTTTGAACGCCTCGTATATCTAAAGATTCAATACACTTAATTAATATGCATGCTTTAAGTTTTGTAACCCTTGCTATCAAAAGTGTACAGGTCCGTGTCAATAAATTACATATCCTACACCGTGAGTTGCTCCTACTGTAAAACCAAGAGAATGAATTAGGTATACAAACCAAGAGAATGAATTCGGCTTATTGTAGCTTATTTGGGTTGCTTATTAGTTGTGTATGGATTAAACATAAGGGATAACATGTGGCATCAAGAGTTTCGGGTGGGTTTAGTGTTTGATTGTGGTTGCTTAAGCTTATTCGGATACTTAATCTCTAGCTTATTTTTTATATTTTTTTTATATTTTAAACACTTGTATCGTTAGAATCTGTCTAACTCCATAGTGTATTTCTTTGGGCTGAATTTGGGCTTACATTTGTCACAATTTGATTATCAAGATTATCATGTGAACGACCCAAAACTGTTTTGTTAACATTCGGTTATTTGGAAACGTTTTTTTGTCACAATTTGATTATCAAGTATCTTGTTTAAAAACAAAACAACACTTGTTCCTTTCGTGTTAAAATTTTAATAGCTTAAAAGAGTTTTATCTGCCAATTTAGATTCACGTAGCTTATTTTTATATTTTTTAGAAAGTTTCAGCTTATTTTTCTTCATTTTTCCAGGTTTTTGCTTATTTTCACTCAAAGAGCTTATTGTTCTTTGTTTCTCGTAGATTATTTCACCGTCAAAATAGCTTTTTACAAGCTTATTTGGTCGCGAGCTTATTTATAAGGTTTTAAGCTGTTCTTCTAAACCTTCATAAGTAGCTTATTTGGTTGGTTTTTGTTTATTCGAGCACTCCATAGCTTATTTTTAAGTTTGTGGTATGCTTGATAGCGGTTTGGCATACGGTTAGACAAGTTTTTGTACTCCATTTTGTTTGTTTGTCACAAACGAGCTAGAAAACAAAAGAAAGAACATAGAGCGGTTTGCACTTGTGGTCCCAACTTAAGTGGCGGTTTGCTTCGATTTCATAGCGGTTTGCTTATTTATTCAAACCACTAGGAAGCGGTTTGAAATGCAGGTAGCGATTTGAAGTTTTTTTCTTGGTCAAATCTAAACGAAACTATGCCAAAATTTAGACTCCGTAGCAGTTTGGGGATTTTTCAAAGTAGCGGTTTAGCATAACAGTTTAGGAGGCGGTTTAGTCTTTAGAGTGCCAGCGGTTTGGTTAAACTTGGCAGCGGTTTAGTGATTTGAACTGTGTTTCGGGTTTTTTCGGGTTTCGACTTCGGTGTTCGCGGACCTTAAAACATATATCATTCGAATCGCGGCCCTTCGTAGATCATCGTAGCATATTTATTTTTGCTTAAACAACAATACACGAGATCAAAAATGAATAATGAACAAAACCTTATAAAACATGTTTTTTACAACGAAAGAAGAAGAAGATTATGTCTAACGTATGCATGAATTTGTATTTTTTTTTTTTTTTTTATTTTTTTTTTGTTTATTATAGTTTAAAATTTTATTTTTACATTTTAAACCTCAATTTTTAAACCTTTACAACTTTAAACCTTAGTTGTTAAAATCTTTACTACTAGTCCTAAATTTTAAGATATTTTCACTTTCAACCTTTAGTTTTCAATCACTTTCACTTTTAGTTATTTCTTTTTAATTATTTCATCTTTAGTCCTTAGGTTTCAAATTTTTCTTTAATTATAGCCTTTTAGTTTTAATTAATTACACCAGTAGTCCTTAATTCATGCTTTTCTTTAATAATCGTTAATTAAGTTCAAGTACGTTAACATTAACAACGATTTCAAAAAACAAAACCACAACAAATCACTATATTTGCTTAAGATCTATAATTCATTTCACAACAAATCATATAAAATGGAAACAAAAGATACGATTTCTTCGTGTTTCGAAACAAAAAATGTGCATGCAATAAAATATAAAATGTCAAAAGCAAAAGAGAGATGTATGGCATATTATCGTTCTCTTCATTCACACCTTCAGGTTCTTTCTAAAGAAGACTTAAAAGGCACTCGTATCGAACATGGATTCAAACGGGCATTCATGTCACTCTTTGGTCAAGATGATGATACTTTTACAAGTACGATGCTTCTCAACGTAGATCAACTACAAAAACAACTTGACAAAGACGAATTTCAAGAAGATGAATCCATGCCAGCCTTTTAGGTGATCAAGAGACAATTTCAGATGTTCATAGATTCGCAGTTTACTTTGGATTATGACAGTCAAATGACAGACAAGTATTTTGCTGCTACACTTGGAATCGGAAATTAAGAAGTTCAAGAAACTTACTTCCAAACACCTATGAGTAAATGTTAAGAAGTCTGTTGCTGAAAGAACACATCATCAAAGACAGTATGAACGAAGGGTGAATAAAAGATAGATGCAGAAGCAAGAGAGTAAGATTGATACGGGTAAAGCATTGGATGCTGATCTGGTTGTTACAGAAAGCACTAAGATAGAATCCAAAGTGCAAGATATAAACAGTAGGCCAGAGAATGATACAGATACTGATGATGCTGATATTAGACCCGTATATGACAAAGAGCCAATGGCTGAGGTACAATTGACTGCTGAATGTAATATCTTTGCTACAGGAAAACAACATGCTGAGCAACCTGAAATCATTAATGAAGGTAGGGTTGACCAGTATACTGAAGAATGTCAAGTTATAAGTCTGTTTGCATTGATCATCACCTGATAACCAGGACAACGAATATCAAAACATTCTCGAGTCTGAAAATATTTTACTCCCCAAAAGTCCATTGCTAATTTCAAAAAGATTTTTCAAGAATGGAAGCACATTGTTATTGCTCTTGACTTAAATTATCAAAAATCAATCTGTGAAATCGGGCACATGGTCAATTTTTTGAAGAAAAAGTAATGAAGCCAAAAATTAAACGTGTCATAGATGAATTGAAACAACAAACATCGAATTGGAACATAGCGTGGCTAAATTACTTACAGAAAATGAGCGGTTAGATAAAGAAAATGAACATTTGAAACAGACTTACAAAGAGATTTATGATTTTATCAAAAAGACACGAGTTCAGACGAAAGACCATACTGACTCCCTGATTGTCCACATGAAAATAAGTCTATGAAAAATGTGATTTGAAAGCTACAGATACAAGAAAGGTGTTTGCAATTGCTTGCTTTAAAACGATTAAGAAAGTTAAAAGAAAATAGTGCTGTAGATACTTAGTTTTGCAAAAACATTAGTTGGGGAAACCGGGTTGGTTTTACTCAATCATCTGAAACCATCAGTTGTTAGACAACCAAATGGTTTAAATTCTGAAAAGACCTCTAATATTTTAAAAACCACGGTTTGCCTCCCAGTTGATATGAATTAACAATTTGTCAAAACAGATCACTCAACACTATTTGCTTAAGAGAAGAGCATCTGCTTTTGCAAAACTTTGATCACGGTGATTGCATCTAGCGAATCTAGGAATAGTTCTAAGAACATGCCCATATTTGGTTCAAATGACATGGTTCATAATCACTATCTAGATGAAGCTAGGAAAAAGACACAAGAAACAGATAGGAACTCAAGAACTAGTGTGATGCCTTCTGCTAGATTTCAAAGCACTGCTGATGGTAGTAAACCAAAACCTAGGAGCACTAATTAATCAACTAGGAGTTTGCCTACATCTAAGAGTAGTTTCCTAACAATAACTAATGGGCCCAAAGTAGATTACTATAGGAATACTAGTTCTTTTTTTACTCCAAACACTTTGTTTACTCGACTTGTCAAAAGTGTGTCTTTAATGCAAATCATGATGCATATATAACAAAATTCTTGAAAGAGGTGAATTCACGTGCTAAGATTCAATCCTATAAGACTAAAAATAGTTACAAACCCGTAAAACAGAAGAGTCATACTCAGAAACCTAGTAAGCAGATCTTTATAGGACATAGATTTTCTCCTAATAAGTCTTCCACTATGTATGAGAAAACGTCTCCTAGATCTTGTCTTAGGTGGAAACCCACGGGTAGAATTTTCAAAACCGTTGGTCTTAGGTTGATTTCCACAGGAAAGTTACTCGACTCTTGCACGGGCAAGGTTGACAATGAACCCACATATGGTTCCAATGTAGATATCTCTAAAATTCATAAATGCAAACAAACTCTGAATTTAAGTGCATGTACATCAATCAATGTTCAGAAGAAACAAAGTATTGATTTAAGTGCAGGTACATCAATCAATGTTCTGATATCTAAATTTGCATATGCCATACAAGAGCAATTCATTCTGATGGCCATTTCACATTCTTTGAGCGAAATTCTGTAATTATACTTGAAAGCCTTGAGATATTTTTATTGTTATCTAAAAATATTAGAAATATAAATACCAGATACATGCATATTTATATTTCTTAGTTAGTTTCATCCTCAAATCAAACCTATTAATCATGCTTTAGTCTTAACATATCTTAACTCTCAACAATTAATACTGATTTGAAAACTGAACAATTTAACTATAGAAGATAAGAAGCATATAAATACTTAAATAACCAAGTGATAGATGAAAAACTCTATTGTTCGAAGCATGGGAAGGTGGTGAAAAAGTATGACAGAATGTATGTGTTTATTGCGGAGTATCTGAATTATCTACTATGAATGTGAATGTTGGTGCAAGTGGCAAAAAACATGGTAAAATAACCTGTTAAGGAGATAATTTAATTCAGATACTTGGTAAAATCTATTTTTAATTCTACTTTACGAGTGTTTTTTTTACTAAATCCAACCATTTCTGAGTTGGAGACAACTCTGTAAGTGATAGTTGGAAAATATGTTGGGAAAATTTTAAAATTGTAGTTAAAGACTATATTATAGCGATAGAGAGGAGCATTTTGTGTTTTTGCTTATTAGATGGATATGTACTGATGCATATTTCTGCTACCTATGATTATACATTGATGGGTAGTACCAATGAACCAGGATGCCTGAGGATGTTTATCTCTTGCGGTTGCTGCTCGGAATCCAATAGTTGGCTTTGTAATTATACAATCCAAATCACTTTTTAAACTCAAGTATTCTTTGTGCTCATTTTAGAGGTGGTGGGGAAATCAAGATATTGAGTCTATGAATCTGATATTGCAACTGGGATGGGTGTGGAAAGTATTTTGACAAAAACAAATTTTATTTATTCTTGATGTGGGACTGGCGATGCATTATAATGTTACGAAATCACTTCATACATACATGCTGGCAGGTTTAAGCAAAATAGGCTACAGACACTGAAACATGTTCTCTCATATAAGGTAATAGGTTGTATTAATGTGGAAATATCTCTTTGGCATATATGTACTACATTTCTGCTAACAAATATATGAACAATAGTTTCTTCTTGATGCCCGATCTTACTTTTCCTAAAATGATCACCTTCCACTAACATTACATAACAATTAGGAAATAACAAGTTTACCTTCACAACTTAAATTATGATTTAGCTAATAACAAGTTTACCATTACTGCTTAAAAATTAATTATACAATGGAATTCATATCAACCCAAGCAAGTAACAATCACATGCACTTTAGGCATCATATATGTATCCTAGGTAATTTTGATACTGATTTTTAGATTGTGTTTCCTTTAAGTCAACTTATTCTAGCAATTAAATTTTTATGGAATGCATTGTGACTTAACATCTATATTTATAAATATCTATTATAAAGTTTAATGTGGTCATCATGTGTGTATTTTTATGCACAAATCAAGGAAGGAGAATCTAGCCCGTGCTATTGAGCATGAATGTTGCGGTATTCATTAGCCACTTATGAATGCCATCAAAAGGCAGTGGATATATTACTTGCAATTGCTTATGCGATAAATCAGGTAATAAAGCCATAAGTTAAGTTATAAATTTTAACCGCATTCAGGTAAAAAAAACGACACCGTTGGTCTTTTTACGGTTTATAGTAAGTCTACGGTATACATGAAGATGGTCCCAAGTACAGCCTGACTTTTTGAAATCAAGAACTTTTTTACGCGCGTTTCAATGGTTTGCCGTTGCAAAAGTAGTAAGTTTCCTGTTTGATATTTGATTATGAAGAGTATCCATGTGTAACATTTTTTTTCACTATCCTTTGGTCCATAACTATAAATCATATATTACACTTAGGAGAAGCTTATATAATAAGTATGCCATACCCTTACAAGAACTCTTATCTGCAGTTGCATAAACCGGTAACAGCTTTGATCACAACCTTATAATGCGAGGTAACACATTGGAAGTATGTCACTATTATTGATAATTTTGATGACGTATTATTAGGAGTTGCTGAATAGAACTGTTCTTGTTGATACTTCTCCTGAGAGTGACATGATTATGAATCTGCAGTTTGGCAAACAATTGGTTTTATTTTCATATTATGTTTCATTTACTGACATTGGTCTCATTTACTTTTACTTATTAGTTCTTAGTTTAAGAAGGCAAAATTGTTTGTACATAATCTTTAAGCTTTTATGGCTTCATGTATAGTTCAGTTACTCATGCCGTGAACCTTTTTATTAATTTACATTCGAAATATTCATAGAAGTTATCTTTGTTTATTTTTTCATCTTAGTGTGTAAAATGTCAAAATATGATTGACTGAAACATGGAACCGTAGTTTTGCTAACCGGCTAAGCTAAACCGAATGCATGATGTTAAATGTTAAATGCAAGATTGTAGCGAAACATATTTATGCAATATTATCATAGTTCTAGCAAAATTTTGGAGTTTAAACATAAAACCTGATATGGTTGTTAGATGTGTTATGTGAATGGGATATAATGCTTAGTGTAATGCATGTGAGGTCTAAACTTTGATCTTGATCTACTATTTTTTAATCGAATAACAAAGCTGGTGCAACGCACGGGTCTCAATGCCTCATGATATTCTTAAACTTTTATAAATATTATCTAACTCAAATAAATTATTGTCTTTGTTGTTTGACCAAGTTGTAAATTCCATTCTTATGGTTTTAAAATTGCAAGAGGCCTATGTATGGAAAAACTTTGAGTGTGTTTTAGTCTTTGGCTAAAGTGAAATGACTAATATACCATTGCCTTCTTGTCACACCCCGTCATAAGCAGAAACACGGGAATTCAACAAAATGATCAATCATAACACAAGATACATAATAGAGAAAACTAAAATGAATTAATAAAAGTGTCATGATGACCATCAATCTCAAAACAACCTTGAGTGATGTCCCAAATCAAGAACACAACACATAGTCACCAATTATTACAATCATAAGCCCATGAAGGGGTCCACACAATCTTAAACCTCAATCATTAAGAGAACCAAATCCATAACAAACATCAAATGCAAGACTTCTCAAACAAGATTCCTACAGGATTCTCTAAAAGTCTGCTACATGCACCACAACCTTAACGATCATTAACTTTACCTGAAAATGATACTCAAAAATGTCAACAATAATGTTGGTAAGCTTGTAGGTTTGACTCAAAACCCAGTCGTTGTGCCAATCATTTAAAAAGTGGACAATAGTGCTATATGATCGTGAATATATGTAAACAAACCCATGACTTATCATCCTCGCTAATCATGTGCGATGACCTAGCATCCTCGCTAGTCACCAAAACCAGCATATACCAATGCTCTTGGAGCCGCAACTCTGATATGTAACTTACGCACCTAAAAGGCCTACCAGCTAGAGCACTATATTAGGGCAGGACCACAACCCTTGCCATGCCAAATACAGTACATGCCAGTAAAATCACAACTCTTGCCATGCCAAACACAGTACATGCAAGTAAAATCACATTACATATATTCACAGAGCAGTCATAAGCACACAAATTGTCCTAAAACAAAACCACATTTTGCACAGCCAGAAAACAGTTCAAAACACATGTGAGTATCATTTTCCCCCAATGGAAAAGATTTAAAAAAATGAGGCTATGAGAACTCACCTCAAGCAACTGTCTCCAACAACAATCTTAATTCACAAGCAAATGCAACGACGTCCGCACATGACATAGTCCAGTTAATGTCGCATTTTAAATCATTCATTTCCAAAACAGTTTTCAGGTATGAAGCATAGAGGTTAGACGCATGTTGTACGGTTATCTTTAACGTTTTAGTGGTGTGATGGTTGACGACTTAACTCTAACAGATACCCTATCAGACCCTTATCTTAGTACAATATATTTATACTATTTACATAAAATAGTGAAGTAATATAAGTAAATTCTTATAATAAATACTTATAAGTATACTTCGATAAATCCATTCGGTACACTTAGTTACCATAAATACGTTTTGAAATCTTGTGGTCCACTCTTGTATCAACTTAAACCTATGAATTCACCAACATTATGTTGACGTTTTAAACATGTTTTCTCAGGTGCTTAGCTTGGATTGATTCTTGATGCTATGTGGAGTCTATTTGCTATGTGACTTCGCCAATTTCAAGATTTATCTATTAATTACTCGTTGTCATTATCAAAACTTTGTTATGCTTCCGCTACTTTTTAACTTAATTATTAGGGCTGTAAAACTTAAACCTATTTTATTTTATGCAACGAGTAGACTTTTTCAAACGTCCATGATTAGTGGTCGTTCTTTATTGCTTTGTGATCGGATTGTTATGACGTCACGCCCTCGGACACGTATTCCGTCTAGGCCCCGTTTGGGGGTGTGACATATAAGCCCGTTTTTAGCAGTTTTATTTTTTAAACATTAGTATTAGTGTTAAGTACTTTCAGTAATTTTTTAGAATTTTTATAAAATAGTTTAGCATTTTTAGTATTATTATTAGATTAAAACTGTTTTTAATTCATAAAAACTTAAATAAAAGTCAAAAAAATATAATTCTTTTTTCTAAAATTGTTTTTTATCATTTAGGACTGTTAGAAATTAAATTTACATTTTTAGGGTTAAAATTTAATAATTTAGGTTTTAGTCGCGTTCTTTTATTCTCGTTATCAATTTAATGCTTAATGTTTTAACTGTGCCTTTTTAGATTATCGTGCCTTAAATTTACTTTCCATTTGCGTTATTAGATATAGAAACCAAAACCAAATCTTAAATGACAATCAAACTCGATTCCCGACATAACCATGAATATCCATTCACCTATCGCTGAGGAGAACGATACCCGTGTTGATTACTAATTATTCTTTTCTAAGAATAATTTGTATGATACTTTGCTTACGTATATGTATTTGTATTATATATAAAATATTTGAGGGTTATTTGTTTTATACGTATAAAAACGAATATCAAATTTTTGGCACCGCTGCCGGGGAGAGGTGTAGCTATTTTTACGGAATTGTTCGTGTTCGAGCCTTGAAGATCCTTTCCTCGTAAAAGTTTTCGTTTTATTTTATATAAAAATACAAAAATATTTTACACTTCTATTCTTATTTTCTTTTAATATTGAAAATAACCGATTGTTAATTGTCGTTTCGGCTCATCTTTAGTGAACTAACTATAAGAGAGGTATAAGGAGGGTCGATCCTACGGAATTTGACCCGAAAGGAGAAGGTTTTTAAAACGCTTCGCGCTTACCCGCTCCTCTGCTTCTTTGTGCGTTTTCTAGAGAGCTACCGTGCACTTTTGATTTTCGGTTAATTTTTAATTATTTCTTATGTTTTATTTGAAAAATCTATAAATATTCTTCTTTATCCTCTTATTCGTTTAATTCTTATTCTCTTAACCTTCTTATCCGTTAATTCTTCAAAAATGTCTTGGTTTTCAAGATGCTCGTGGTGTGGAGGTCCATTTAACGGTGGAAATTGTTGGCATTGTACCAATGTGAGTTTCGAAGATGAGCCCGTCTATGACTATTCTTATAATCAAACTCTCGATATTTCTAACCCACATTCACAACCCCTAACATCTTTGTTAAACCAATTTCATTGTTTTCATTGTAAAGATCCGTTAGAAGATGGTGTACATTGTCAACGGTGTACATGTGTGAGGTATGGACATTATCTTGGAGATGGATTTTGTTCATTTTGCAATTCTGAAGCTGGAAATTCATTCGTTAATGATACAAATCCGAATTCTTTCAATGATCCGCCAAATTTTTCCGACTACCCTCCACAACCCCAATACGAATCATAGTCGTGCGAGTTATATGGAAACGATTCTCATTATGGTTATGATTGTCCACCACGGTTCTCGCTTGTCTATGAGCAGGAACCAAGCTACAATCAAAACTTTGGTGATAATTATTATCCACAAAATTCACCGAGTTTTCCACAACAATATCTTAATTGTGAAAACTGTGAGGGTCCTCATGAAAGTTTTCAATGTCAACCAATGAATCAAAACCACTTTGAGCATAATTCTAACTATTCCGGTTTTGACCAACCCCCACAGCATTTTATAAATCATCAAGAAGACCTTAATCAGCAAGGGATAACTGATGTGCACGATAGATGGGATAAATTAGAAGAGTCGCATAATGAACTTCTCAACACGATACAATCATTTTGTGAAAAGTTTCTTCAACAAAAGCAGGCGGCTAGCATCGATCAATCACCTCTTCAAGAAAGGAGTATCCAAGAAATGGAGGATCTGAAGCAACATTATTTAGATGAAATGTTAAGTTTAAGTAGTGACTTACATATTAAAGATTATTGTAATGAGAAAATAGATATTCGTTTTAGAAGGGAATGTGAAAATATAATTGATGATTTTAAAGGTAAATTCAATGGAATGAGTATTGAGATTAATATAAAGAAAGAGCTTCAGCATCTAGAGCAGGTGGCTAATCTTAGTACTTATCCTTCGCAACATTTTAAATCTTTTTGCTATGATGACGATGATGACTATGATTGCGAGGAGAGTACTATTCATTTGAATGAAATTTTTTCTCAAATACCTCCGTCTATTGCAATCACACCCGTTTTACCGACTTTGGAGCCCGAGGACTCTCTTATCATGGGGAATGAGGAACTTAGCACTATTCCTGAAAAGGAATCGGACGAATTCATAAAGTCTAATGTTGAGGATCTTGTTCCAATCCCAAGTGAGTCCGACGATACATCCGAGAGTGATAGTGATTGTGATTTACCTTCGTGTGATGATTTCTCTCCCATTAACATTTATGAGGAAAAATCCGTAACTTTCTCTAACCCTCTCTTCGATTCAAATGATGATTGTACCTCTAGTGATGATGAGTCACTATTCGATGAGGATGTTCCGAAAGATAAAGTTAAAATTTACTCGAACCCTCTTTTCGAATTCGATGACGAATACATATCTAGTGACGTAAATCCTCTTTTTGATGAGGTGTTAGAGAACATCGAGAGTAAGGACTATTATGTTTCTAACCTTGATGAGCCAGATTTGTTAGTCACACCTCTTTCTGATGCTAATGAGGATGAATGTTTCGACCCAGGAGGCAATATTGATAAGATTGATGCTTTTCTAGATATTGTTGTTTCTACGGATATTGTGGACAATTATTACAACTCGAAGGGAGACATTATCTATCTTGAGAGTTTACTTATTAAGGACACTACCCCTAATCTCCCTCCTGAGGTATTTTTAGATCATGACCCGAGAAGTTTAAAGGATAAACTTGATAAAGAAGATTTGAAGAGTATGGTCAAAGTTTTCGACCCCGACATTCATAAGAAATTTTTTTCTCCTACATATGTGAGCTTACCCTTTGAGGATCGCCATTATCTTTTCTTTACATATATTATCCAAACTTTTCTTCCTTATTTCACATATCTGGTAAATTCTTCTCTTCCTCTCTCCTCCGGGAGTGAGGATATCATTTTTGACCCCGACATCTCCGCTTTTCATTTTTCTTCTCTAGAACGGTGGCTCATATGAACTATCGATGGAAGTTGTGCTATTCCACGTGTTCCGTCTCTATATCACTGAATGATATGGGGAAGAGTTACCTAAGAGACTGCAAAAATAAGCGCTTCTCGGGAGGGCAACCCGTTGTCTTTTCTTCTTTCTATTTTTTTAATAAATGAGTGTGTGATTTTATAGCCCAAGTGTGGGGGCGTGCTTCTTTCTATGATATGTGGTTCCGTTTTTACAGGATTCCTTAAGATCGTGAAGACCCGTGCTTGTTTTCAATCCTCCAATCATCCGGTCTTCGATCTTCTGCTTATTGGAATCTTCGATCCTGATCATTTATATATGTATTGTTACCCCTTTCACACTTGGAATTTTTTGCATTTGCCTTTTTCGTTCCTAAGTGTGGGGGGTAAAACCCAATATTTTTGAACATTGAGGCCAATGTTTCATTCTAAGTGTGGAGGGGATTTTTATCGAAATGTGATCATACCTGTGCCTATTTGTGTTCCCACGCAACCCCGTTTTGACCAAAATTTTAAAATTTTATTGTTTAATTATGATATATATATAAAAAAAAAATTAAAAAAAATGATGAAAATATAAAAATATAGAAATAAGTAGACCCGTAGAACTAGGTAGCTTTTGACTTGACCGATCTATTAAACATAAATGCAGAAGGATGAGCATAAATGGAAAAGGAATGTGTTGACTATAGGTTTGTTAGGTGTTTGGTAGGTTTGGAGAGTAAGGTGATGAGAGAATGTTGTTTTGTTGTTGGGAGAGATGCATGGCTAAGAGGTTTGATAGGTCTTGTAGTTGATTAATGTCATCAACTAGGCTTTTCTCTACTTGGAGATTAGAGGTGTGTGTGTTGGGAGTTTGGTTGTCATTTTGAGTTGGATTTTCGGTGTAAGTAGTAAACATGTGAATTGATGGATGAGATGGGAAGAAGGATGTGAGAACAAACACTTGTGGTGAAGTTGAGGGAGTGTCCTTAATGTAATGATTTGGTAATTCTTGATTGGGGTGATTGTTTTCTTGAGATGGTTCATGATGAGAAGTGAGTGGTTTTGGCATTGGTGTAGATGAATTTACATTGAGCTCATTAGAAGTGTTACAAGGGTTTAGTTTCTTCCTCCAAATGGGTTTCACACTCATTTTGGCTACCTTTGATGGTTTGGATGTGGGTTTGTTAGAGGATGTCATTGGTGAGGATGATTGTGATAATGATGATTGTGATGAGGAGATGTTATTGGTGAGAATGTTAGTAGATGGTTGTTAATGTTAATGAACAAAGGTGAAAATGTGAAAATGGTGGAAGAAAAGTGAAGGACACGATATTGTGATGACTCAACAAGTGGAGTGGGTGAGAGTGAGAGGGTTATTTCCATTGAGTTGGGTGCTTGAGTTAGAGGTGGTGGAGGAACTCTAGGAGGAGGTGACAATAGAGGGTTTAGGTATCCATTTGTGGAAGGAGATGATGAAAGAGTTGGTAATTTTGGTGTGTAGTCAATTGAAGAGAATGAGATGTCTTTGGTAGATAGAGTTTTAGAGGGTGCATTTGGAGCACTAGGAGATGATTCGTAAAGCTTGGGTGATGAGGTTATAGTGTCTTCATTTGTCAAATCAATGAAGAGTTGTTTTGGTGGTATGATGGTGATTTTTGGTTTCTTTGATGGTTGAATAACATCTTTGTATTCTTCACTTGCTCAAAAGCAGAAATTAACAAATAAAAGACATGATATTGTGATGACTCAACAACACTTTGAAGATTTAATATCTTCTTTGTGCTCTTCACTTGTTAAACAATGGAAATGATTTGATGAGACGCATTTCATTACGAAATTCATTTGCATTTGACAACATAAGACACTATGCTCGCTCGCGCTCGCGCGGCACGCGCGCGCTCGCTAGGATGAGGCTCATTTCACTACGAATTCACTTTTGCTTTTTGACAACATAGGACACATGCTTTATGAAGTGTCGAGAAATATAAGTATAGCCGCTTTCAATACGAAATTCACTTGTGGGGAAGGGTATACATGTGAATCTTTTTGTGAAATTGGACAGGTGGATAATCGGAGTTGATAGTAGTAAGGATGATTCGTTTTTCATTTCATTTTGCATATTTTTGCTATTTTTGGTCTGTTTTGGGTTTAATTGGGTCATTTTAGGTACAAACGGATATGTGTATTCTACACTTATCAGTATGGTAGAAGTGTATCCTATGGTTTCTAGTGAATAAAAGTCACCTATGTGAGTTCTTGAGAGTGTTTGGTTAGAGGATATATGTGAAGATGTGTGTTTTCCCTTCCTTTCTAAATCGTGCTCATCCTGACATAAATTATGGAATAAAAATAATAGGTGAAGAGAAATAACGACGGAAGCGATGAGCTTGACAAAGTCATGACGGATGACGGTTAGCATACGATGAACTTCATCCGCGAAGTTATGTATCTCTTCTCGAGTATTGCGAATGTTCATAGAACAATCACACGATAAGGTACAAGGTTATCTTAAAGGTGGTAGTGGAAATGTGGACGGAAGATATTAACCATCTATATAATAATAGAGGCATGATTAAGGTTTTTGTGAAACGATGTCGTCTACACCTAACGCCATAGTCTTTGATTGGTTGCTTCATCCATAATCTTGTTGACATGCCTTTCGAGCGCATACGTATTCTGCTTAGGTTGTGGAGATGGGCAAGAGCGGTTTGCTGCTTTGAAACCACGATGTAGACTAACATACATAAACGTGCAAAACACCAACTAGTGCTATTCGCTCCACGTAATCTCCCGCATGAATCGAATACGCATACACTATTGTTTCTATGCCGGATCCTTTAGGATACCATAATCCTAAATGCGTAGTGCCTTTAATGTATCGGAAGATACGTTTAACCGCTTCAAGGTCATGTGGTTTTTGGATCCTCTTAAAAGTGGGCACAAGGCAAACACTACATGATTTCGAGGTTCTACTTGCCATGTTAAGTATAATAAAATTACCTATCATTGCCCTCTATATTTGGTTATTATCTACGGACTCACCTCTTCGTTCTATCGTGAGTTGTTCCGTTTGACATAGGGGTCTTTATTGGCTTAGAGTCTTCTAGTCTAAATTTTTTAAGCATTTCCTTAATATATTTTGATTGTTTAAAAAATATTCCATCATCAAATTGTTTTATTTGTAATCCTAAGAAGAAATTTAGTTCCCCCATCATACTCATTTCAAACTCATCATGCATGATCTTGGCAAAGTCATCACACATTTCTTGACAAGTTGATCCGAATATAATGTCATCAACATATATTTGGACAATAATGAGATTGGAGTCTTTCTTTTTAGTAAAGAGTGTGTTATCTACACTATTCCATGGACGTAATTAGTTTAATAAGGAAATGCTTTTAATCGATCATACCAAGCTTTTGGGGCTTGTTTTAGACAATAAAGAGCTTTCTTAAGTTTGTAGACATAATTAGGTTTTGCGAAGTCAATGAATCCTTGAGGTTGTGCCACGTAAACCTCCTCATTGATAAAACCATTAAGGAATGCACTCTTCACATCCATTTGGTATAACTTAAAGTCTAGTGCGCAAGCAATTAGCTAAAGTTTTCTATGGACTCTAGTCCAGTACGGGTGATATGTTTGTCGATAATCAATTCCTTCTTGTTGATTATATCCTGGGCGACTAAATCCTAGCTTTGTTTAGGTTAGCCAACGCCATTTTCATCGAGTTTATTTCTATATACCCATTTTGTTCCTATAATGGTCATATCCATGGGATTTGGGACTAGTTCCCAAACATCATTTGTTTTAAAATTGTTTAGTTCCTCTTGCATGGCCATTAACCCAATTCTTCATCTTTTATGCCTCTTTATATTTTTATGGTTCTATTGTCGAAATAAGCAAACGAAATTGCTTTGTCTTAAGCTTGCGACCTAAGAGTTCTTTGATTTAGTTACAATAACGTTTTATAGGGATGAGTTTTAGATTCTTTAATTTTTATAATTGATGATTTTATAATAAATATCATTCAAGCTTATCGCCTATGGGTTTTGTTTTTACTAACCTCAATAGATTCTTCTTCGACTTGTCATCATTTCTAATGGTGATGTTTTAGGCGAGGGAGGAGTTTCTTTAAAGTTACAATTTAACAACTCTTTAAACTTCATAGTTTGTTTTGTTAAGTATTATGTTAGCTTTACTATTTGCGAATATCCTAGGAAAGCACCTTCGTATGACTTAGGTCGAACTTGGTTGAGGTAAATCCTTTGCAATATGAACTAAGCATTTATTCCAAATACTCTAAAAATAGTTAAGGTTTTGGTTTCCTACCTCGTAACAAACTCGTATGGAGTTTTACTAAAATGAGTTTCTAATGGAATACTCTTTTTTAAATTTTAATAGGTTGATGTAATCGATCAAGCATCTACAACAAAAATTTTTAAAGGATTGGATTGTTCGTTTAACTGGTTCTTACTTTTTTCTTGTAGAGTGCAATTTTTCCTTTCTACTACCCATTTGTTGTGGAGTACGTGGAGCGGAAAATTGTAAGATATCCCATTAAACACAATAGTTTCCGAATTGTTTATTTCTTTATTCAATTCCTGACCCGTTCGTTCTTATTGATACCCAAATGGACATTCCTAATTTGTTTTGGATCATTTTGCTAAATACTTATGATTTTTTTTGAAAAGCCTCGGTTTTATTTGCTAAATTCTAGTCCTTGTGATCCATACATAGTCATCTCGATTACTAAGGTTATAAAGATTTATCATAACTTCGTATATGGAGGAAGGGCCAAACAATCCATGTGAAGGTAGTCCTAGGATATATACTAGTGTTTGAAACTATATTTTTAGCCTTGTGACTTGTATGAGCTTGTTTTCCAATTTTGCAAGCATCACAGAAATGTCGGTCGTATTTTAGTTTGGGTAGGTTTCTAACTAATTCTTTAGATGCTAGTGATTGAATTAATTACATATTAGCGTGACCTAATCTCCTATGCCATAGTGGGGAGTTTTCGTCCAATGTTGCAAGGCATATTTTGTCTTCCGGTTTATTTTCTAATTTCATTACATATATTCCTCCTTTCCTAATTCCTTTTCCTATAACTTTTTTCTGAAAGAGCCATAGGAGCCATCTCTTCCTTGTGAGTAAAGGATTCTTCTTGATAGTTTCTTCTAGATCAAAGTTTCATAACCTTGCTCTGATACCACTTGTTGATCCTAAACCTAGATCAATTCCTTAGGTTGTCTAAGGTTAAATTACCTTGGATAAATCCAAAATAACTTGTTGTAGAAACTTTGTATGTATATTAAAGTGTATGCGGAATCTACACCTTAATACCTAAAAGTATTATGAATAAAACAATAATCTTGAACAAACAATGATATAACCAAACGCTCCAATATTATTAGATCAATAATACGAGTACTCTGTGTAGTACTAGGGTTTACAACCTTGAAGCTATGAACAATATAGAATGAGATGTCTATGTAAATGAATTGTGTATAGATCTACTTTTCTCTATGCCCTAGGACCTCCTTTTATACACCAAGGAGTCCTAGTGGGCTTACAATACTTTCCTAAGTATTTAGTCAAACATATTGAATACAATGACTAAGTATTTAATATTTTCCTAAACATGTAGTCAAATGTATTAAATACTTTCTCATAAATCTTCTCAATCAGCATATAATCTTTTCAATCAGCATTAACTTCAGTTAAAATCTTCTAATCAGCATATAATCTATAACAGTAGTAACTAACACTAGCAGTAGTAACTTTTGTGCTAGCAGTACTAACTACTTGGAATATTTTCTTCAGTCTTC